>JANQAP020000593.1:886465-904257 GCA_026874005.2 Erythroxylum coriaceum | reverse complement strand
AGCTAACAAGTGCATCGTGCAACTACAAGAAGAATACCTCTCTGTAAATCATTTTTTGGTCGTTGTTTTACCTTCATTTTGGTGCTTACAAGAACAAAGTACAAAATACTGTCATCAATGCAATTGTTTTCACCTTTTCTATTTCTTTTCTATCATTCTATATATTTGATTCCGATTAGACTAGGAAAGGCCTCTATTAACAAAAAATATAACTTCTTAGAACTTCCAACTTTATATAGACAACTCTCCTTTTTTTGTTTTAGTGAAAAGAGCCGACTAAACCGTCGTAAACTTTCAATCTTTCATTTTCAACTATTTCTCAACTATTTCACAAAGAAAGGAAAAAAAGAGGAATAAATTCACAGAGAAAGGCAAAAAAAGGGAAATAAAATTTCTAATGTACAATTGTCAATCACAGATGTTCTCCTTTCATAATAAAAGATATCACTTTGTTTAACTCAAATAACTAATTCTAGAATCAAATTAATTATGAAACATCGCATGGTCGCACGCCCATGCACCACATGAATCAGAGCATGCACGGGCATGCATTAATCATTGAATTGGTCTGGATGAGCTATTTCGAAAAACTTCACTGAAATCAAAAGATATTGGGATTTTGATTATGAATTGTAGCTTGTTTAATCCCACCCCATCTTTATCAGCCATGATCATCAATCACTATAAGCTTCAGGGAAATATAATCAGTTATAATCTAGGTGGCAAGGGTTGTAGTGTTGGTTTGATATCTATCGATCTTGCTAAGGATCTCCTTCAGGTGCATCCTAACTCTTATGCATTGGTCATTAGCATGGAAAACATTACTTTGAACTGGTATTTTGGGAACGATAGTTCCATGCTCCTTTCTAATTGTTTGTTTCGGATGGGAGGGGCTGCCATTCTATTGTCTAATAAATGGTCTCACAAATGGCGTTCAAAGGATCGATTGGTCCATACTGTAAGCACTAATAAGGGTGCCGACGATAAATGTTTCTCTTGAGTTACCCAACGAGAGGATGCTATCGGGAAGCTTGGAGTTTCTTTGTCAAAGGATTTAATGGCAGTTGCTGGAGATGCTTTAAAGACTATCATCGCTACATTAGGCCCTCTTGTATTGCCAATGTCAGAATAGTTGCTCTTCTTTGCCACATTGGTAGGAAAGAAACTTCTCAAGATGAAAGTGAAGCCATACATACTGAATTTTAAGTTGGCATTTGACCATTTCTGTATTCATTTTGGTGAGAGAGCTGTACTGGATAAATTAGAGAAAAACCTATAGCTTTCAGATTGGCATATGAAACCTTTAAGGATGACACTCTATCGATTTGGCAATACTTCTAGCAGTTCTCTTTGGTATGAATTGGCATATACAGAGGCCAAGGGTCGGATGAAGCGAGGAGACAGAATGTAACAAATTGAAGATGGACAAGGTTGAAAGTACAATAGTGTAGTATGGAAAGCTCTGCGGACCATAAAACCAGAGAAAGAGAAAAACCCATGGATTAAAATTAAAAAATAAGCATTAGTGCACGGGCGAGTATGTATTTTTAATTTAATAAAAAATTAAATTAAATTTTAAATTAAATTATTATATTAATTAAAAATTAAATTAATTTATAATTATAATTATATTATTATTAATTATATAAAAAATAAAATTAAAAAGAAAAATAAAATAAAGTTTGGAAGCTTTAGGAGTGCATGATCGTGCACTCCTATTAGGGAAGGGCATGTGCACCATCGTGCATGTGCACCATCGTGCATGTGCACGATCGTGCACTCCTTATTTGTCACTCAATTTTGTAAAAGTCATATTTCACAATGAACGATCGTGCACTCCTAATTTGTCACTCAATTTTTTGAAAATCATATCTATCAATTTTGAAGTCCAAAAATTACAAACTTTATATCATTAGAAAGTTAAGAGGATTAGCTACAACTTTTATAAAGACAATTTTGTTTGATTCGACCTATATCAATACAGTTTAATCGTTGAAATGAGGATAAACAAAAATTAAAATTTCAGACAATTGTATCCTAGTTTTAACGATTAAACTGTATTGATATAGAAATTTAAAATAATAGAAAAACCAAAATTAAAATTTGTCACAAATTTTGTTTTTCATTTTTATCATTTTCTTTTTTATTTTATTTAAAAAAATTTCAAAAAATAATTAAATTTTGTCATTTTTTCTTTTTTAAATTTATTAATAATTACATAATTATATTTACAATTAAATTTAAATTTTTTGTTTTTTTACTTCCAGTCTTTTTTATTTATCTTAAAAAATTTTCTCAAATATTAAACTTAAAATAGTAAAATAACAAAAATTAAAATTTGTCACAAATTTTGTTTTTTATTTATATCATTTTATTTTTATTTTTATTTAAAAATTTAAATATAAATAAAAATACTAAATTTAAAATTTGTCACATAAGTGCACAATAAATAAATTTGTTATTTATTGTGCACTCATGTCACAACTTTTAAATTTAGTATTTTAATTTAATTTCTAAATTTGTTAATAATAACATATTATAATTAAAATAAAATTTTAATTTTAATTTATTGTTTTTTTATTTTTCTCATATTAATTTTAAGTTTATTTTAAAAATTACAAAAAATATAAAACAAAAAAGAAATTTTGTCTAAGCCCTTGCACGGGCATGCCTTAAGTGCACGGGCGTGCATTTTCCATAGGAGAAAGGAGAAAGCGGCTTGTACGCGGCATGGCTTATGGCTTAGTACAGAGAATTGTCTGAGTTAAAAGGAAGCGAGTCTTTAAAATTAACAAAAAAATGATGTCGTTTGTATGTTAGACAGAATAGGACAGAGTAAGATTGGACGGAGAATCCGAACACGTGAAGGGCTTATGTGTATGCATAAATTTGACTTTGAGAGATTGAGACAAAAAACAAGTTAGCATAGAGTACTTCTGTCATGAGACATTAAAAGACGAACGAAGGAGATTGTGCTTGTTATGCTGTTCTTCTCATGCTGACGGATGATTTACTTGAAGATGTCCACGTGGCAGCAGGAGGAGGAGGACATAGCCGAAGTACATGAGGACACACAACACAAGTTGTTTATCAAACAAAGAACAGATTAACAAATAACAAGAGGAATACGGTTTTGTTTAAGACTAAGATCACAATATATAAGAATCCATAGGAATTGAATGTGAAAAGGGCTGAGTTAGTAATGAGCGAAGAATGTGGTGAAGGTTCCAAACTAGTAATCTTACGAAATGAGCTTCAAGTAATCCCATGATTTACATGTAAAAAAAAAATCTTACTGAAAGAGTACCATTTAGGATCTCTCTCTGTTTTTTTTAATACTGAAATTTTAAAATTTTATTTTAAACCAACATATTTATTTTATTCATAAAATTGGATTATTTTAAATTCAAATTAGGTCATAAATTCATATTATTAAAATTTTATAGTAATTATGTACAAAAAAAATAATATTTTTATAATAATATATGCAAAATAATGCTCATAATCAATAACAAAGTTGAATTATACAACATTCATCATTTACATGAATATTAATTATTCTAAAATAATTATTAAAAAATAGTTAACACTTATAAATGTTATTTCAAATTAAATTAAAATAAACTTTTAAAGTTATATTATTCTATTCAGATTGAACTTTCGATTAAAGTCAACTTTAAATTAATTTTGGTTTCAAGTTAAATAAAATCAAATATATATTTACCTCGTTAAAACAAAATCATTTTGTTACATACAGTCAAAATTCACTTAATAATCTCGGAATTTACTTCCGAGCCCTCCTCCCGGCCGTTCCCTTCCGAACATTGGACTATGACGTCAAGGTAACAGCTTTGGCATTAACATTTAAGTTTGGTTTTAAAGAGCTCAGCTCCAACTGTTGTTAAATATTTCACATTCCAAGTAATACTTAATTCAATTATCCAGAAAAAATTGATCATTTTCTCGTAAACAAAATGCCAAAGACAATTGCTTGGATAATCGTGAACCTTGACCAATTATTTCTGAAGCATCAGAGATTACATAAAACCCTTCATTCTAAATACTGCAGATCCACAGCTGGTTAAGAAAGCAAGAAACCAAGGGTTTACCCATTTTTGCATATATTTACATTCACGGCAAGGAACAGTTCTACCACTTGCTACAGTTCAACACTTAAAAAAGTCCTCAGACTCCAAGCTTTAAACATATAATCAGATATAAGTAACTTTCTGGGTAATTCACTTACGCAGCTTCTGCAAATCCAACTCTCATATTCCCATAGTCAAATACAGTGTGGAACTGACCCATGAAAACATCTCCCAAAATCCTGCATTTTACATCGAAACACCAAAACCCAATTAAAAATTGCGTCTGTTTAGATCACCAAGGTGCTAGTATGTCTGAAAAAGATCCGAGAAATACCAGAGAGGACCCCGTGGAGGTGGCACATCCAATGCAGTGAACCCGCTAATGCATTGAGCTGCTTCTCCTTCACCCACTTTTAGGACATACTGGAATGCCGTGACCATTAAGAAATGAATAAATGAGGATTTAACTTGAGAGCAAACAAATATGATAGCGTAATCGAGTCAAAGATGCTAAAAGTACACTATTTAGTAAAAAGATGCCATTTAATCAAAGCCAACAATTCATGCATCACTTTTCCATCTTGCACTTTAATCACTTAAAAAGAGAGCAAACAACCCACGCTGTAGCACTAGATTGATGATGTTATGGAAACGTACCATAGATATGATAGTCGGAACAACTAAACCGTCAAAATTTTACACCATACCTGCTCAGGAGTGAGGTCAAAAACGTTTCCACCAATAGTAAATGAAACCCTAGGCATGATAGACAGGCTTCCACAATCAACTGCCGATTCCCCCATTGGACTAGGTAAGCGATCACAAAGCTGCAATGACAAAATGAGTGAGTACACCCACTACACCTGTTTTACATATGCCAAGCAAAGTTAACTCCTCTCCAGGGAGGGGAAAAAAGGGAGATTACCTCATTGGCATAATTAATAATACGCTCCTGGGTTTGATTCTGCTTAAGTTGGTTTTGCATCCATACCACAGCCATCTCACAACTAGAGCACATCGCATCAGAGGGTTTCTGAACATTCTCCACAACACTCTCAATGCCAGTGCTGATGATAATCAAACAGTTGAAGGATTAAAAATTAGTCATAGGTGCAACTAATGGAAGACAATGATAACTTTCAGAATATTTAATCATTAAAAAGTGTTTTATCTAACCTGACACCTCGAGTTCCGTCAAAAGTACATAAACCGATTTGTGAGCAAATCTTTTTTGGTTGGTCCTGTCACATATTGTGATAATTATGCTTGTAAGAAAATCTTAGTAATTGAAAGCCATATAAGATAACAATTTATTAATATGCACCTAAGCAAGAAATTTGAATTACCTTAGCCAAGAGCATCTCGAGTATGGTTTCCCCATATTGAGAAACTACAGTCTTACATTCTTGACTAACAACTCCAGTAGCTCCAATGGCATGGTTTACTTCAGTAATAATAGCCTGCAAACAACAACCAATTCCCCCACCCCCAAAAAGAGAATAAAAGGAAAAAGAAAAAGAAATATCACTTGACACACAGCCAAAGGCCTAAAAGCCAATAAAAAGCAGTTAAACATCTAGGATGTGTAAAGACTAACTAAACAAAAGATGAAACAAATGGTCATGCCCTCGTAGTCTTGAAATGATACTAATTTTGTAATTGTTACCACACAAAGTTACAAAAGGGAGCAGGCATCACAAATAAACACTGTAAAAGAGAATGCAACTAACTATATTCTTCTACAAGTGACATCCTTTTAGTTCTGGAAACAGAGAGAATGAGTTCTGGGCTATAAATTCCTGGGAATGTATAACCTGAAGGAACATTTAAACAATTTCGCTTTATGAAAAGTAAGGAGTATCTCTAATTCCAATAAAAATCTACTTAGTATAATCAAATTGAACAGACCACTAACAAACATGGTGCAGCTAACAAGTCCAGAACTATGGCAAAAATATCTGAATCTATAATCAGTTGATCCTCACCGTAGGACCAGCCAATAAAGATGTTCCAGAATCAGCAATTGCAGCACAGCCATTTGCACAAAATCCTGGAAAAAACAAACTAGTAAAAATCTAACAGATAACAGGATACATAAGAGTAAACCACATCCCCAGAAGACAAATGCTACACCAAAATATAAGCACTTTGCTTACCAGTAGTTTTACCATCGATCATCACATCACCCATGTCAAACTGCAGTACAATAAAAGACGTGCATATTCAGCATTGACACAATCTGGTCATTAAATTACATTAACAACAAAAACCATTGCTAGATCAACCTGCCAATAGCCTTTCTCTGTCACTGGAACATAGGTGTGCTCACCCTTGAAATGGTTTGGATCCACGCCACCAAACACGATTTCTCCTCCTTCTTCATCATCAGCATTGCGATTAAACCAAAAAGAGAACACTGGTTCTTTAACAAGTCCTTGTTTGACCATGTTGTACCTGAAACAATACTCAAGCAAGAAAATTCAGAGATTCTAAATTATTGGCCTATAAATGCTGCAAAAGCACCAAAAAAATGAAACAATTTTAAAGATATGGATAACTGCACTATGCAAAGAATTACCAGACAGGTACAGCATTTCCAACTGAAATCTCTTGGAATCCCAGTCCTAGAATACCATCAAATTTGGCTACTAAGAATGTAATGCTAGGCTCCCTGGTTGCTTCAATAAACTCCTGAATTGACCACCCTTACAGTTAATTCTGACCTTAAAAAATAGGTATCATACAACATACTTGATGCGCCAGGGTTAAACCCCTTGAATTTACCTGATATTTTACGACAAGACCACCAATTTTTACATTGTCTTGACTAAAGAAGCCAGATATAGCTCCAGTCCCATAATGGATATCTGCTGATTTTCCTGTACAGATGTTAAATCACATTACACTTTCAGTAATCTCTTGGAAGGTTTCTACCACAAAATCAATATACAAAATGACATCTAGTGAGATAGACCAAAGATCATATAGGAACAAAACACTACAGTCAAACAGTCTATGAAGTTTATAAAGAGTAGCATCCATTAAATTGTGTATGGTGCAAGTATCATCTAAATATGTATTGCTGCATTGATTAAAATAGTTATAACACTTGAGTACTTCGCTACAAGAGAGCCAAAAAGAAACGGGTATAACATGAGCATTTTTTCCACCCTGAGATCCAGTCTAGAACGCAGCTAAGCACATCACACTGGATATTGCAGGAAAGGATGAGTTAAAGGTATTAAAATAGTAATAGATCAAGACTTCCGTGTTTGAAGTGAGTGTGAAAATAAGAAGATTTCATCAACCCTCACAGGTCACACAAGACTTTTAGGAAAACCTCCATGAACGACTGTGTCTCTGTCTTATATGCAGTTAACGAGGATTCCAGCATAATTTAGGTTAGCTTCCCCTTCACTCCCACGCATGACCTTACTCAGATGGAATACAATACCCTATTATACTTTCATATATCCAAATACGTGTGAATCCATATAACAAGTACAAATATGCTCATTGGTTATCATAAATTCTTCATTTAATAAAACCAGGCAAAACACAGCATACTTCTATTTGCCAAAGTTACAAAACTGAGAGTGTAGGGTTATTCGTTCAATCTTGTTTGAAAGAGTAAACTTTCACAATTTAAAATTAAATCAAAGATATAGTACAAACCATTTTTGTTGTAGGTACTTGAGTGGCCTGACTTGTACTTGGAATGGAAATAGCAAGCAACCTGGAAGCAGGTACAAGAAAAAAAATGCATTTTTTAGACATATCACACTGAATATGATATGTAAACCAACAACAATTTCGAGTGAAAACTCACCGAGAAATAACACTTAGCAGAAGGCACCCACAGATTAGAACTACCAGTGTCAAATATCACAGTGAACTTCTGTGGGGGAGTTCCAATACCAATCTCACCAAAATACTGAGCATCCATGTAGTTTTTAAGTGAAATTATATCAGTATCCTCCACGTTGTCTAAATTTCCCCGCAACCGATACTTTTTCATAGAACCTCTTAGCAATTCTCCTTCCTTAGACTCAAGCTGAGCAGCAACACGGTTGTTCTGATCAAACTTCATCTTTTTCAGTCCAATTCTAACCAACCCATCATTAGAAGCGCAAAAAACCGACGGCAAGAGAAGGAGACAAAGTAAAAGAGTGGCGACAGTGGGTTTAGATCTTGTTTCCATCTTGATTACTGCAAAAGGTTAAAAAATAATAATAAATCTAATCCAAATCCTCCAAGCATACCAAGATTACTGCTATATCTATTAAACACTTGAACCCAATCATAAACAACAGAAAAGGATCGGGAAATCCACACATAACCCTTTATCAGCATCCATGTAACGCAAAATTTTGGGGAACTTATAAATTAACAATCTTTACTCTAGATAACTAACCAAAACAACATAAAATGCAAACCCACTCCATCCCTTAGTTAAAGCTAAATCCATAAAATTAATTTCAACTCAAACAAGTCCACAGCTTAATAAAAGATCCTAAAAAGCAGAAAAACTAAAATTTTGAAGCCCCAAATTGAAAAAAAAAAAACTTCTCTCAATAGATTCTTAGAACCCGAACAGAACCCAACATAATTATCATCCAAACAAATCAATAAAAGCTCGGAACCATGAAAACAATAGCAACTAAACTCGAAGAGTGAAAATCAATTACACCTTGCAGATGATCGGAGAAGAGTGTCGAGACGAAAATTTAGGGCAACCGTATAGGAATATAGCTAGAGTTGATCTATAAGAGATATTTGTTTGCTTTTCCAACGGTACTGATGGCATTGGTAGTTGAGTTTGACGGACAATTAGGGAATCGGAAGCCGTACACGTGTCCTCTAGAGGATATTCTTTGCTTACTCTCTAAGGGACTTCGTATGCTCTCGGGACGTGTGCTTATGGCCTGGTAAGTCATAACTCTTTGTTTTTTAAAATTTACATCTCTATTTTTCTTCTTCATCCAGATAATAGTTCCTTTTTCAAATTTTGAAAATTTGGAAAATAATGCCAAATAAATCGGAAAGTTGGAGAAACCGGTAAAAGCATATGCTTAAATTAATATAGACGTTTTGAAAAAGTAGAATTAGCTAAAAGTTATTTTTAAAAAGTCCACGTTGAAATTCATAACTCAAATTTTCCAAAATCATAATTTTGCGCTATCTGCCAACATTTACATGCTTTTAATTTAGCTTAAAATATTTTCTTGTCTGTTAGTGGATATTTCAATTCTTTTCCTATACATGTCATATAGTGAATAAATACGCTTATGGCTTTTATAAACTCCTTGACAAAGCTAAGATTGTTGGAAAATCGGAACATGATTCGATACCGATCGAAAAAAATTAATTATAAAATCTTTTCAATTTTTGATTTTCTTAAAATCAAAATTACTTTAATTCTATAAAATGAATAATAATTAAATCATAGTAAAGCATGAATCTTAATTCGTACTTTGTTATAAAGTTTGATTATATTCTTGTCGTATCCTTTAAATCGTTTTCGAAATTGATCCATCTTAATCACCGTAGCCTCACAACTATCCAACCTCTAACGATATCAATAGAGAGATTGAGAAAACTCTTTAACTTTTACAGAGAAGGTTAAGCAAAAAATACTAACTCTATTTTGGTAATTTAATTAAAATTAAATTCTAATTTTAATTAAACTTTAATTAGAATTACAAATAATTTTAATTAAATACCAATTATGCTCAAATAAAATCTAATATCTCATAATGATTCTTATTTATTAAATATCTTATATTTAATCATAAAGTTTCTCAAACTTTACAATCAAGTCCAACTTGATAAAATATCTTTACTCTCTTCAACTCGTTCTTTATGTGAAACTCATTAGATTCCCAGATATGTTAACAATGATTATAAATTAAAATTCTAATTCATAATTAGAATTAGATAAATTAGAACTCCTTTTAATTTATCTTTAATTCTACCATTAAACAATTTATAATCATAGATCAATATTAGCGTCTAGCAACACATCATGACCACTCAAATATTTAGGAATGTTAGAATAGTTTTGACTAACTTTTCCCTATATGATTTTTTTGTATAATTTAATCTTTTCATCATATAATATTCTAATTAGACATAGGACATGAAATTAACGTCTCCTATATTTTGAGTCCAACCTTGTTAGTTCTCTGCTATTAAATATTAATTCAATTAAAAATTATTTATAAAGCGTCATTCCTCTTCGATTAAGAATTTTCGAATAATAATAATCGAGAACGATATAATATTCTTTCTAACTACTTTAAGATGATGAATCATATCTTGATATCACTATTTAACGTTGTTGCTATAGTTTAAAACTAATGTATTGCCTTAGTCAAAACGTAAAGTAACATTTTTTTATTTTGTTACCTAATCAAAAAATAATGTTACTTTGTGTTTATAAAAGCGTCACTTTTTGTAACGATAAGAATTCTGTTGCTTTAATAAAAAGGCAAGATAATTATATTTATAATTATCCTTTTATTTATTACCTAAAGTAATTTTCCCATAGTGACTCTTATAGATATGTCATATAAGATTGCTTTGATGTCCCTTTATAGTTTTTTACAAAGGTAAAATAGCAAATTTGGAATCTCCGTTTCATCGATTATATTTTATTAAAGCATGCATCACTCGTGTTCAAGTATCTTGGACGAACTTAAACCTTTCAATGTATATTTATTTATCAATTTCTTATCAGTTTCGATAAATTAGCATGAAATGAAGGCAAAGGGATAACTTCTAGCTAGCATTCTGGTCAACACAAGCAAATGCTACCGATAACCAATTTTACTTATTCTCTATTTTTCGTGCATGAAACCCTCAATCTAATAGTATATATATATATATATATATATATATACATGGTAGATTAGTTATTGGTGATACCATCTTATTACCTCAAAAGAGTATTTCTCAGCCATCCTTGTACTTACATCATAACCTTTGACTTCGGGTAAGCTATTAGATAGGCCTACCGTCCTGCAGACGTTTCACCATAGCTTGACGTGATTTTTCCAATTTGAGATGGTTTGGTGCATCGTACCACAAGAGCATAATGTATTCCCCAAATTAATTATGGCCCATGAGCGGCTATAAAGAGGTAGTGCTTGTAGGATACGATTAGATAGCCTATCTAATTGTATTGGTAAAACAGAGAAAACAGCAGACATAATCTGAGATAAATCTTATTAGCAAAGACTTGTGCATATCACCTTGCGACTGGTAATTTGACAAGATAAGTAAGCAACTAACTTTAAACTCATGAAATGAAATTGTTAAGATATATGTTATATATTTTATTATTAATTTTGACATTATTTGATAATTGAACTTTCAAGATAATGTTAATTAGCTTTATATTCTAATCAAAATAGCATAGAATATCTTAGATTTAATTGAGATAATATCTGATAAAAGATTGTATAAAAGATATAATTCTATCTTGTAAAATCTCCTAATTATGATAGAACTTTATCTTGTATGGCCTACTTTTGCATCACGATTGGGCTGAAGTTAATCTGCGAGCGTTGGCGTCCAAGGAGGAGTGTGCGTCAATTGTATTTTGGAAAAGCACAACTGAACGTGCGCTTGTGTTTGGATTGGAAATACACGTTGATTGGTGTAGAGGTGTGGATGTGAATTTCTCTGTGATGACACTCGCGTGACTTCAGTTGTGTTAACGGTGAATTGATTTTGAGTGTGTGAAGATTACGTAAGTGAGTGGCCTCAATGGTAGTGTGTGAAATCTGCAATTTAGTGTGTGCGTGACTCTATGTTCCTTCGTATTTCGTTGGCTGCATGATTTCTGAAATTTTGAGTTGTGTTTGTTTAATTTTTTGGACTGATTTCATAGGGATTGAATCCTGATTTGGTGCTGCAATTTTCTGTCAAGATTTTCATGACTTTGTTGGAAAGTTTATTGTTGACAGTGTATGTGATTTGACAACTGTGTTTTCTTCTGTTTTGAGTAACCATTGAGAGCTTTTTTAGTGTCTAGTGTGAGGATTTTGGCAGCTGATTTTTCTATGATGTTTGCATGATTTTATTGGGCTGTTCATTGTAGATGGAGTATTAATTTTGTAGTTGTGGTTTTTGGTATTGGCGTGCAAAAATTTCAGAAGTTCTTGTTCTTTTTTGCTACTGTCTTTGTTGTTGGTTTTGTGCAAAAAACTTCAGTAGTTATCGCGGTTGTTGCAACTCTATTGGATTAACGTTTCGGTGAAGAAACGTTTTGTTGATTTAAGACATTTTTTGTGGCTGTTGTACTTAGGATTTTTAGTAAAGATATTGAAGCCTCACAGTAGATCTTTCGATGGACAACTTCTCGTTCTTTCATTGATGAAGCGGCATATTTAGAGGAGTTGCTTTTTATCTCAAGTATTTTCGTTTATGTTGCATTTTGTTTAGTCGCTTGAGTTGTTTATTTTATTTCGTTTTCATTAAACATTGCTTGAGAAAATCCTCTGTTGAGGTTAGTATGAGGCGGTCGTATTATTAGATGTGAAATTCTTTCACGGATAGTGAGGATGAGGCATAGTGTCAAGGGTTGAGTGGTGTCGGCTCAGTAAAGCCTTATATAAAGCTATTGTCGTTAGTGAAAAATTAAACTAAGTGAGGGCTCACAAACGTAGGCAAGGAGTGCCGAACTGCATTATCAAATTTTTGATGTTATTTGTTATTTTGCTTTTGATTGTTTTTATTTTTATTTGTACTAGAGATGACCACTGTAAAATTGAAAAGTTTGCGAAACTAATATCCCTACTGTTTTTCAAAAATTGATAATTTTTAATTGTTTTTTCTTTTCATTATTAACTGAATATCGATGCTCAGAAACTAAAATGTGGATGTAGTTATACCATTTGATAATTGACTTTGTTAGAATTTCTTCGGACCCCTCAAATAATACTGTAAGTATCATGTCCATATATATGTCTATTGTCTCACAGTTAGAAAACTGAAAGCCTAGCATAATCCATTCAATGAATTCAGTATTTTGAGCATGTAATTAGACCTCGGTATTCATATCAATTTAATTTTGATTTCTGAAACTCTCATTTGTCAAAATAAATGAATAAATTTTACTTTGATACAATGATAAATTAGTGTATATAATGTTATTAAATTACTTTATTATTAAAAGATACCTCTACAAGTTTAGTTCAATTTTAGTTGCTCATAATCTTTTAATTAGAAATGAAATTATTTTTAAAAATTCACAAAAAAGTACATCTATGCTTAATATTATTTTTTTTTGAAAGGCATCTATGCTTAATATTAGATTAGTGGGTTATTACAAAAGAAAATACATGTCACCTATCATTAATTAGATCGGTGGATTGTCAAATTACTTTCTTTATTGACTTTAATTTACAAAATTAGTGTACATAATTTAGAGCAAATTCCTTTACCTATTTCTTTTCCCAAAAAAAAAAAAAATTAAGTGCTAGGACCACAAAATTAATGGACTTGACTGAACATGTGTGTGTTTAAACTTTAAACTTCGTGAAGGAAGCAATTAGCTACTCCGGGCAAAATGTCTTGATCAACAGGCAATATGTGCCATAGCTAAAGAACCTAAAGCCTGCTGTCATTCATTCCTATCTTCTAACAATTGCAACCAAGTCAATAATTTAATGGTGCTATCTCGATAAAGATGAAGAGTCGCATAAATTGCAATGCACTATACAATATGCGTCGTTGTCCATGATCATGTGTTGTTGTCAACGGAAGTACTGCTCCTGATTATAGGGCTATCCTTACAATTATTGTTAGCTGCCCCCACATTGCCAATGACGGAACTGATAGCTTGCAGTAGCGCCGCCGTGAAGTTGGGGTCTGAGGTAATACTAGTGGCCGCCGCACTGATTGTATCCGCTGGTGGACTCATCTGTGCTTGGGTTGGAGCTAACTGATGAGTCAAGTCTATTAGTGGCTGGGACTGTGAACCTAATAAACCTGAAACTTTGAATTGGCCATTCTGGGATTGACCAAAAGCATGTGGAAGTGATAAAGATGTGAAATTGTGCTGGAAGTTTGGAGAATGGCCTAGTTGATGATGATGAGCATGAGGCCTGTTTGGGGGACTGTGGGTGAGATCTAGTGTAACAGTTGGAAATGGAGCAGAAGCTGAGAGTGTAGCGAAACTACTGGGGCCAAAGAATGAGGTTCTAGCTAATGTGCTTGTGCTCATTATACCAAGATCTGCACTAGAAGTAGTAGACCCTGAAAGAAGCATGGCAGCTGCTGCTGCTGTTGTAGAAGCCATTGATATAGCAGCAGGAGGCAGTGGATGGTTGTGGTGACCTTCGTAAGTTGTCATCAGGATCGTTCTGTCCTCAGCACACCTTTGTACCTGAATGTTTTGGATCAAGATAAAGAGTAAATTTTAATGCTAAACCAACCGTAACCTGAAGAAGATATGGTGAATTGCAATTAGGGCTTCAGAAATTATAGTTATAATTCAAGCCTAATTATGGCTTCTTACAGAAATAATTATGCAAGCTAAAATTGTCTTTACATCAATTGCAGATACTGAAAGTTAGATTCTAATAAGATGTTTTTACCTGTTTACGAACTGGGCAGCCGGTTGCCATTGTGCAACGGTAATAAGCTCTAGGACAAGGGTTTCCTTTTGCCAACTTCTGCCCATATTTTCTCCATTGGCATCCATCAGAACTCTGCCAGTATATAGTGATTAGATGTATACATATATTTATATATGAAAACCTAGTCCTGTTTCTGGACCAAGTTGTTCAAATTAACGCGTGTAATGTAATTTAATATTAACACACTTACCATGGATGCTTCTGTTCGAGCTCGAACTTGAACACGGGCTTTTCTGATCATGGACATGGTTTCCTCCTTCTGTTCATCAACATCCTTGGAACAGTCAAATTTAGGAACTTTGCTGGGAGGCAAGCAGCCGATGAATGCTTGTTTGGAGCCCTCATTATCTCTTCCATGTCTTATATTATCTCTTTCAACCTGTTTCAGATCAAACGGGACAGTGCTGCTACTCTTCGGAGACTTATTTTGAGTATCCATGGACTCAACTATGTTGGTAGGGGATATACAGCAACCCAACGATCTTTCTTCCTCAGATGTTGGCAGTGAATGATCGTCTACGTCGCCGATCTCTGATCTACCAGGATCCATGAACTGTCTTTCAACAGCCTCTCCTCCTCCGTTATTCTTCGTGGGACCTTCTGAGGCTTCATTGACCGTCTCAGAATCAGTTTTCATGACTAGAGGCTTCAGATGATTGTTTTGACCCTGCAAGAGTGCAACAAGATGCATGTTTAACGAGTTGTAGCTGTTGTTCACTTGATTAAGCATGCCTCTCAATCGCTGATTTTCAACGTTCATTCTGTCAACTTCAGCCTGCAAGACTGCCAACTGCACCGCATAACAACAAATCACATCAACAATCTTTAAGAGTAAAAAGATCTAAAACAAGTACCAGATAGAAAATTTAGTTTTGAAAAAAAATATATGATAGCATATATAGTATACCTCATCCCTTCTGCGTTTGTGAGGATCTTTGATGTACTTGAACGCTCCATCATCGACAATCGAGGACGAGTTACCAGCACCAGAATGGGGAGTTGGAAGATTTAAGAGCGTCTGTATATAACCAGAACGAAATGCCAAATAAATACTCGGAAAAAATGAATTCATGAGAAAAGAAGGACATCAACTAGACAAGAAAGTTACGTTACGATGAGAAGTAGCTCACATTAAATTGGAGTCGCGTCTCAGGCAATTCTAGGCTCTCTTTCTTGACCATGTTAGCCGTAGAAAAATCACTCTGATGGCCGTTATTGGCAAAGAAATCCATCTCGCTAATAACTCTTTTGCCATCAGAAATCTCCGTGGAAATGTCATGTTCATGATCACTGCCAGATGGGTCCATATCTTGAGCTATAGCTAGAGAGTTGAGAGTCCAATTGGGGTTCGGAAATGGAAAACTGTAAATGGTAAAGGGGTTATATAGACCTTGGTGAGGGATGAAGACGAAGATGAGTATCGAATCAATGAAGAGTCATATTTGCTTAATTTGTCTCGTCCATAACATGCGAGAAGAAGAGAGAGAGAGAGAGAGAGAGAGAGAAGTCTCTTTTGACAAGAGCAATGGACTCGGCATTAAAAAGGATATGGACTTGGACCAAATGTGAAATGAGTGATGGTTTTAGAGCATGCATTAGGAGAATTAAGACTTTTGTGGGAGTGAGGTAAGGTGGTGCGTCAAACTGGACACATGGCTTCTGCCTTGTACACACCTTGACTCTTAGAGAAAGAGAAACAGATAGAGAGAGCCTTTAGAGTTTTACTCATCACTTTTTCTTATTGGGCATCTCTAGTTCTCTAAGTTTCCAAATATAAAATTAACATCTGATTTATTTTTGTTATATCCAATTATAAAGTAAAAATAACAATTTTATTTTTCTTTGAATGTATAATATAAATTTAATCGCTCAATAATGTTTTAGAGCATGCCAAGTGACACGTTTTCATTAGCTTTGAGGGTACCCCAGCATTAATTTTCCCTTTTTCCAAAGTCCAAACAAACCAGAAGTTAGGTCCTAGGCTTGATCCATGCATATGTCTCAGATTCTTTTCACTCTTAGTGTTCCGACACGCATTTCACACACGCCCTCAAATCTTTTGTGCCATTAATGCTTTATCAATCATGTGTCACTTCATCTTAACCTTTTATTTACGTGAGACCTACATAAATAAATAATTAGGATAGAATGAAACAAGGTTAGTTCAGTGTTAGTGATACAGAGGATCTCATCTCTTTCACACACACAATAAAACTAAGGAAAGAGTGAGAATTTGAGAAAGTTTAGGATAATTGACATGAAGTCCAATTAAACAACTTTTTATCGTATTTATTTAGAAGCCCTGAATTCAATTAGTCTGTACTGTACACTCCAAAGCATTACCTCTTTGTTATTTTTGTTATTAGCGACACTTGTGCAATATTAGTTATACAAGAGTACGCGCATTTAAAATTACACAAATCATACATAAACATCTACAAGCTCATACATTACTTTTTTATTTCATTGACGGCTTAATCAACGATCAAGATGCCATCAAATGAAAAAAATAATTAAAAATATATATTGAATAAAAGAAAGAATACAAGGAAAAAAGAGAAAACAAGGGAGGGAAAATTGGTGTGTCCAATGGTCAAAGCACAAGACATTTGACTGATTCAATAAATCGCACCGTCCCGATTGGCCCGGCGGATTCCTCGTGAAGAAGGTTGTAAAAAAAAGGGGGAAGAGTACAGTCAACGATATTGACGGCTTAGGCTCAGTGATGACTGCCACTGGGCCCCACACACCTTTGACTGCCAATTTTAGATCATCACAATTTGGTACCGGATTGAAATAAGATAATTACTGTATCGATTTTAGGTATGGTCTTGAGATAATTTTTAAAATTTATAAAATAATCCTGAATTGTTTTAAACATTGCATAATAGTCTATTATTATATTTTATAGTTATTATATTTTTAACCCTATCTGTAAAAATTAAAATAATAAATAATAATCATAATTAATATAAAATAATAATAATTTTCAGATATTTCACATATAAATAATAACTACAATTTATATGAAAAAAGACAATCATTATCATATAAATAT
>JANQAP020000593.1:828814-839612 GCA_026874005.2 Erythroxylum coriaceum | reverse complement strand
AATCCTTATTATAAGGCCTCTAAAAATGTGTAAAACGATAGATAGAGATTCTGATAGGTAGAGATACATAGAGAAGTTTTTATGTACACTGAAAGTGTAATAAAAACAATCTAAAACAGGATGTCAGATAAATAAGGAACGTTACCTTCCCAAACCCTTCTCAGGAGGGCTTGTCTAAGGAAGTTATCCCCTTGAACTAGCTCGGGGATAACATCTTTGTTTCCCCTCTAACTCCCTCGGGGAGAACTTCTCTCTATGAGTTACTACTAAATTTATTGTACATATGAGTCAATAGGAAACTAACTGTATAGTCAGTTCCCTATTTTCACTTTCAGAATATATCAAAAGATATAAATCTATTACAAAACATATTTTACATTAATTATTACAACACTTCCTGAGGCCGCCCACTGCTTACTGCTTTATTGTACATATGAGTCAATATGAAAATAATTGTATAGTAATTTCCCTATTTCCACTTTCAGGATCTATTAGCAACAAAAGTTGTATGCATAATATAGACAGACAGAAAACGACCGGGATCATTCAATACGACAATATGAACACGATACCAAGGCAAATCCACGGAAATACCCCTTTATCAATGAAAAATAGACACTATCTGCTTTCTAACTGTTATTAAACGATTAAGGGTTATGGAGTTAAGGGGCAAAGGTAATCAATCCCTAATACCATGCCTGTAGGCCTTTTATTAAGAGTTTCTTTCCTCGCCAGAATTACCCCCTTTCAAACATACTCTTTGCGATTCTATCTATCTCTTCTTTATGTAAGACTTAATAAAGGATGCGGAGGAGGACAAAAGGGCTTTCTAGGAATTGAATCAATAGGCTCAGAAGGCGAACTAATTGAAAGTTTGATTCACAGCAAACCTGACTTGACTCTATCAATGACTTTGGAATCGATAGATGAGATTCATTTTCTAACTAATGGTATTTCTTCCTCAATAGGAACTGAATTTCGACTTGCCTCTTGGTCTGGACTGCATTGTCTTACTCTTTTGCGGGATAAAGGCTGGTGCTCTAGCATAAATTGACATAGTGAGGAAAGGGCGCCTTAGCGAACTTTCTCCGGTCGGTCATGATAATAGAAGAAAAAGATGAAACTTAGTCAATAGATAAAAAAGTATATTTTTAATTATAATGTTTATATTAAAATGTATGTCAAAATTTAATAGTTTTGAATATTAAAAAAATGTTAACATTTTAAAACTGTTCAAATTCAACTTTAAAATAATAGATCATTTCTAAATTTAATGTTAAATTGATATAACTCTTACTAGAGTTATGTCTCTATTAGTCAAGTGTTACATCAATACGTATGTAACATTTATTTTTTATTTTTTATTATCTATGTGAATTCTACAATATAACGTAAAAGACATAGTATTTTGGGACCAAATCACTTAAATTAAAATTAAATTATAATTAAAAATTAATTTTAAATTTAAATTAACCTTAATAAACTTCAATTAGTCCTAATTAACTTTAATTTCAACATTGTAACAACAACAACACTATACCGCCAACAATGTGATCCAAGTCAATGCAGTAACTTTAATTCCTGCCACCTTAGTTTACGCAGCTGCAGAGCACCAGTTTTTATCCTAAGTTGTTCGTGCCTCTAGTTGGTAAATTCTTGGATCCTGAATATTGATGTTTAATCAGAGATGAGAGTTGGATAGAATCCAATGAGAAATATATTAAAGGGTAGGCAACTAGACGAATCAAAAAATTAAAATTTGTTATAAAATTAATCTAAAAACTATTAAAACTCTAGTTAGAATTGTTTTATTAATAACTTAATTTTATTAACAAGTTGGTGGTTAATACATAAGAAATTTGTGTAACTAATAAGAATGAAATGTACAAGAGAGAGGACTGATTGGCAGTCATGGTGGTGTGATTAAAACAGAACTGAAAGGAATAACAAAGGTGACACGATTCGGTTGCATTCTTTATTTGTCTTCAGTGTTGGACAAGGAATATAAGCCCTGGCATGGAACTCGAGTTTCTCCACAAGAACCTGAACTAGCTTGTGTTCCGTGTTCGGTTAATTGGATTCGTTTTGGAAGTTATTACGAATGCCTTCAGATTAACAAAAGCTACGGCCACATGTGCTCAGAAAACATGTGGATTAAAAGATTATCTCGTTTAACAGCTGTACTTTTATCTGTTGGGCTAGGATTAGACTCTTTTGATTCCTTTTACTTTATTTTGTTTACACAACCATTTTGGGTTACTCTCTAACTTTTGTCACTGCTAGGGTTGTTTTGGATTGGGAACCTCAAGGACAAAAGTCATTATGACATGAACGTGAGGCCGGAAAAGTGGAAGTGAATAGAAATATCAAATATATGCATTACTTGTTATCAACGTTCTTACAGAATGTGAATAATACGAATAGAACAAAGTCATAAGTTGCTTCGCCAGGAAACTCTGTTAACTTTCATACTATAAACTCTTAAAAAAGTGAACATAGATTCAAAGTAATCAGGCTGCATTTCTTCGTAACATTTGTTGCAGCCCACCGCTGATTCCCACAAGTGCGCAGATTACCCGTTCTACAAATAGTAGAATTGCAGCTTGTTTGAACGTATTATCAGAAGTGAAATGCTTTGTGATGAATTATTAGTAATAAGAAGAAGAATGAAATACACGTGATCCATTTTGATGCCCTTTTAATTCTTTTTCCTTTGTTTTAGAAAAGGGGCGTTCTCCCTTTAAGGTTCGCCTAAACCTGATTCGGGCTCTTGTGACAGGCTCAGCAACAAACCCTTTTTCACTCGTTCACCACCTTTAAGATACTTAAACCAACCCACAAGTCGCAAGATACTTCAAAAACTGTTTAAATAAGAACTGTACGTAAAATCCCGAAGTGTCACATAAAAATGGTTGCTACCACTTCTCTGTCTTCGGTGATCACTTTTCTGTTGGCCTTGTTCTTCCTCAGTGTCACAGCCCGTTACGCTCCTTGTACTGAGTCTTTCCATCAGTTAATAGCTGATAAAGTGAGCATTTCAAACTGTAAGAAACTTGGCACTTTGGGAGCTCAATGGGGGTGGAAAACCTACGAGCCCAAGGAAAGGCGAATTGACGTTATCTTTGGCGCCAAGTTACAAGAAAATGTCGGATGGCTAGCCTGGGGAGTAAACCCAGGCAAAAAGCCTCAGATGGTTGGAACCAGGGCAATCATAGGCATCAAACTTCTAAATGGATCTTTATATATCAACACATACAATATCACAAGTGACACCAAACTCGGTTGTGCGCTAACACCTTCCGAAGAATTTCAGAATATGACAATGGGAAACAATGCTGACGTAGAATTTCAGAATATGGCAATGCGATACGATGCTACTCTACACTACTACACCATACATGCTAGTGTGATTCTTCCTTGGGTGTATAATATCTCCAAGTTGAACTACGTGTGGCAGGTTGGTTACAGTGCAGTAGGAACAAGCCCATCGATGCATCCCAAAACCCTCCAAAATTTTGATAGTGCAGAGACCATTGATTTGAATTCCCAGGTGGGCCAATACGTTGGAGAGCACAGGCATCACATGAGAATGGTAAGAAAGCTAACTAGACAGCGAAAGTTGACACCTTTCATTTGCCTCCGATCGATATTGATTCCCAAATGAGTTTTGTTCTCATGGCATCTAGTTATGTACAAGCAATGAGTTTTAATCTTTTTCAATACCTTTCAATAGCTACAAATTAAGACATTCTATGGGTTCTAATCTTTTCAATACTAAAAAATAGCTACAAATTAAAACATGGTCAAGTTTTTACGAAATATACAAGATTGGATTTAAGAGCTTGTCCTCTGCCAATGGTCTTTTCTTTTCTTCTCCTATTCGGTTCTATAAGAAAGAGTGTTTTTGCAGACAGAAAACGCCATTTACAGGTTTTTGTCTGCCTGGGAAACAAATTTTGGTTTGTTGTTTGTTGCAGCAATTTTCCCACTACTTTTTCTGCTTTCTTTGAGCCAAATTAAAGAAATAAGCCCAAGGTGGGTCTCTCTAATCAAATCAACCTCGTTTCTAAGGGATATTCAATCAAAACCAGATGTGTCTTAGATTGCTGCTGCTCCTGTTGCGCTGGTACATTTTCAAATCAATGCTAAGATTCCAGATTCCATCTCTTCTGCAGGTACATGGCATAGTTAACATTGTGGGGTGGGGAACATTCTTGCCTCTTGGCGTGATAATTGCCAGGTACTTCAGATATCCACTGGAACTTGAAGGTTGGTGGTATAAAGTCCACATCTCTTGTCAAATTCTAGGCTTCTCTCTTGGAATGACTGGTTGGATCATTGGATTGTGGCTTGGAAGTGCTTCAAAGCACTATAGATTTAGAACCCACAGGCTTTATGCAATGTTCATATTCCCATTCACAGCATTGCAGGTAAGTCTACTCCATAACATATACCTTTACATATGTATTCGCTCTATCCATTTAGACTTATTTTTGTAAAATTTCTGATCAACCAACATTACATTACAGATGTTTGCACTGTTGCTAAGGCCTAAGCGGGCGGATGAGTACAGAAAATACTGGAATATTTACCATCACTTTCTGGGATATGCACTGATTGCTGTGATCATTATAAACATATTCCATGGAATTGCCATTTTCAAGCCAGACAACACTGCCTGGAAAGTCTCTTACATTGCAATCCTCGCAACTTTTGCATTAACTGTTATTATTTTCGAGGTCTACGCTTGGATTAAATTCAGGATAGCCAGGTCTAAACTACCACCATCTGGCGTAGCACATAATAAAACAGGAGCAAGTAGTTCTATTGCGGATCAACCATCTTCAAGTCCATCTCCTGAACCACATGACTAGGCGGAAGAATCTTTGAATTACTTTCCGAGACTCAATGTATTAGTCCTTTTTGTCCATTAATCATTTCACTGTGGCTCGAATTCCAGCCAATTTTTGTGGCACTCTCATTTGAAAATTTGTCGCTTGGCTAAAGTTGTTTACTTTTGCTGTCAAACCTTTGTTCCGTCGACGCTGTTTCTCTCTATTTCGTTACAGAAGAAAGAAGGAAAAAAAAAAGTTAATGATATTTTTTTAATTATTCTAACATAAAAAAGAGAAATATATTATCTTATATTTAATTAATTTAATATTTTTTAATTCTTATATCTAAAATTTTAAATTTCAATATTAATCATTTATGACCTAATTTAATTTTAAGTTAGATAAAATCAAAGTGCACATCTCATTATAAAAATAGTATATAATGAAAATTAAAATAATTGAAAAAGTTGATTAAATAGAATTAATTTTATAAATTAATTTAATACCTCAAAAAATTGAAACCACAAATTTATGTAAAACAAATATGTTTTTTACAATCATTTTCCCCTCTAATCTAAATTCTAGTTGTAGAAGTGTCCGACAACAGTGACAAAAAAATGGCTGCGTCTGCGACTGCCGTGGAGAGCGTGGCAGCTGCAGCCCTCCGGACGGCCCTCATCCGTGTCCGACAAGTGGCTGAACGTGCCGGTGGTAGACCCGACAAAATCCGGGTCGTGGCCGTATCCAAAACAAAGCCAGTTTCGCTTATCCGCCAAGTGTACGACGCCGGCCACCGCTGTTTCGGCGAAAACTACGTCCAAGAAATCGTTGACAAAGCACCCCAGGTAGGTACATACTTACGCATGTAGATATACACATGACTGTGCATGTAAAGATTAATATCAGTTTGTTTTTGATGTGGGCTCTCAGCTGCCAGATGATGTAGAGTGGCATTTCCTTGGTCACTTGCAGAGCAATAAAGTTAAAACACTTCTCAGTATGGCTTTTAGCCTCTCTTCTCTTTCTCTTATTTTTATTTCTTTTTTTGTTTTACCTGTTTTTCTCTTCATCTGGAATTGGCTAATTTTAAGTAAGTTAAGTTAAAGATGGAAACTTTCTTAATTGGTCTTCTTATAAACGTGTAAGCAGTTTCTTTCCTCTCTTTCCAAGTATGTTGCTTTCTTTACTTTGAGCTTGAAATTATGCATTTTGTAATTGTATATTACGGTTGAAATTCTCTTTTACTTATTGTTTGCCGCAAAAATAGAGAAAGAAATGTTCTTTAATTGGTAAGTTTTTTGGGATTGAAGTCTGCTATATGATTCTTGTAGAACCCTTTGGTTGGAATATTTGATTTATACAACAAATGCTCTTTTACTCTCTTTTTTTTCCCCTCTCCCTTTAGAACTTAAATGCTTTCTGATGGGAGTAATGGGTTCATTTCAATATGCAGCTGGAGTCCCAAATTTGGCCATGGTTGAGGGTGTCGACAATATGAAGGTAATTCATTAAAATCTAAAGGAAGCTTACAGCTTTTATCGCTGGATTAAGAACTTATGCAGCTGCTGCAAATTGTTTTTGTAAGAAATTGTTTCAAGTTTCGGAAGACTTTGTAATTTTGCTTTTGTTGGTGGGAAACACTGCTACCGAGGTTGAACTAGGTCTTCTTGTATAGTCATCTCAAGTGCTCTTCCAGCCTTTTAACTTATTAACTGGTGTTCTGCAGCTAGCAAATATCCTTGACCGAGTAGTTTCAGGCCTGGGAAGGAACCCTTTGAAGGTGTTGGTTCAAGTTAATACCAGTGGAGAAGCATGTGTGTAACTTGCATTAACTTCATAATTGATTACTTAAGAGTTTCTATGTGGCATCAATCTGGATTTCTTCCCGTGCTTGATCAATGATCTCTCCTGGATTTCTTAAAATAAATGAAATCAGATATTTTCCTCTCAGGCCATCCTTTGACATATGTGCATCTCATCAAACATGATGTCCTTTCCAAAATTGCAATTTGTCTAGCTGAATATTCTGATCATTTGAGCTCCCTGTTCATACAGTGACACTGATCTGTCATTCTACACTTGAGTACTTTGCCGATAGCTTGTAACTGCGTACTATGACATTGTTTCAGCAAAATCTGGAATAAGTCCCGAAGGCTGTGTGGGGCTTGCAGAACATGTTAAACTGCGCTGCCCAAATCTTGAACTTTCTGGTTTAATGACGATTGGCATGCCTGATTATTATTCAACCCCCGAGAACTTCAGGGTAATTCTCTGCATCTCTTGGTGAAGCCTATATAAACTTTCATGGCCATAATCATTCTCCTTTTCATTCTCCTTTATTTTCAAAAGGAGATTCACAAAGATCTGTTTTCTCAGTGACGTAAAACCATTTAAAATTTTATGCGTGAAGCTTCTTGTCCTTTCCCTTGTTAAATCAGGGTAACATAGCAATCCAGGTTACTAGTTTCTTTTTCCTTCTCATAAGATGGTTTTGGAGATAGTTTTGCTAATTACGATGGCATAAGGTCTTCAATAAAATTTCTTTCTTATATGTAGATCATGGTGCAGAACTGTTTGCATGATTTCCCAATTTTTTGTGATTCAAGTTCTAAACACATATTTATAAACATGTCTCACTTGGCATTGTGCGAAAGACGCTGTTGAATTGCAGGCTTGAGGTTTGCAAGGCACTGGGAATGGCAGAGGATCAGTTTGAGCTTTCAATGGGCATGTCTGGTGATTTTGAGCAAGCCGTAAGAGTCTTGTATATTTAATTCCGAGTTAACAGATGGCTATATTGATCTCTCACACCTTAACGGCCTTATTAGAAGTCCTACTGAAACTAGACTATTGAAATCTTTTTTTCACTCTAGTAAGATGGTGATGAAAGCTCCTGGACTCTTGACTACAGATACATTAGAAATTTAGAATTCGTAAAATAAGCCTAAGCTCTATGCATGCATATCTTTCAGGCACTAAAGTTGAGATGTCATAAAGGCCTAGTACTGACAATAATTCCATTCTTGCAGATTGAAATGGGCAGTACCAATGTGAGAATTGGATCAACCATATTTGGACCAAGGGACTATGCAAAGAAGCAACCAACTTAGTCCTTTCTGCAGCTACGCATTGCTCGAACTATACACCATACACTGATGCTGTAATATTAAGAATGAATTGATCTCATAATCAAATCAATGCAATTAATCAAATTGCTTTGGAAGAATCGAGTTTAGGTACACTGATGTACTTTTAGTTTCTTCATTTAAAGCTTACTCCACGATTCCTTTGCAATAGCAATTGAAGTTCAATTGATGAATGTGTGAGAAAACAGAGCACTTCACAGGCACGTTGGATCTTGGATGCATTTTCCTCTGCAGATTTCTCTTTTTCTGTGGTTAGAACCGCATTAGTTGGGCTTAAAATAATTGCTTCTTGCTCGACTTCCAAGCATGTTTGCAACGGAGCGGACAGTTGATGTAAATAAGATTTCAAACACATCATTTTACGAGTCATGACAGGTTTAGGCGAATGTTAGATTAGATTTAATAGAGTCTAAATAATATTTTTTCGAGTCTAAACATTAATTGAAAATAATTTACCTCAACCATCCCTTATATTTATATTACTTTTAGTTTTTACTAGTAATTAATATTAAATATTAAATACTAGTTAGTAATAAATTAGATTATAAAATTTTAATTTTTATAATTTTCATAAGTTATAAATATATAAAAAATAAAAAACTAAACGCCGCGATGACATCAGAAGTTCAGAACTCTCCGTAGTCTCGCCCGAGTCAACTCAAAAACCTCAGGAGCTAACTCGTTACCCGCTCCCTTCTCTTATCTAAAACCCCACTCACCTCCCCTGGTCAGTTTCTCGTCGACCTCACCAGACCATGGCTTCACTTTCTACCTCTAGTAAATCTTTCTCTGTAAACCTCTATCCAAACACTAATCTTTCTGTGAACTTTCCCTTCAAAAGCAAGGTACAGAGGATCAGTTGGGCAAAGAAAAATAAACTTAGAATAGCTTGCAATGTCACCGGCCAACCTCAGTCTCAGAAACAGCCATCCCAGCGACCAAAAAAGTCGAAGAAGAATAAGAAAAATGAAGATGAAGATGAAGCCGAGAAGGGGGTTAACCCAGTTGGGTTCTTGACTAGAGTCGGGATTTCCCATAAACAATTTGCTCAGTTTCTTCGAGAAAGGTACGAAATGCTTGGAGTTTTTGAGATGAAAAGGATTTTGACAAGAAGACGGAATGATGAATTGTAATAGTTCAATGATAAACTGTAGGAAGGTTGATGAAAGTTAGAGTTATATAAGAAATGGATTATTGTTGTTGACATATGTTTTGTTGTTCTAATTTGCAGGCATAAAACGTTGAAGGACCTAAAAGACAAGCTTTTTAACCGAAACCTACAAATCAAAGACGTCGCTTATGTGTTCGTTCAGATATACCTAGTTTTATTTTCAAAAAATAAAATTAATTTTTCTGATGACTAGCTTTTTTTATTACTATAATATGCTATTAAGGTTCATGAAAGACTGGCCCTCAAGGAAAATAATGCAACTCTTAGTTGTGATATCTCTAAACTGATCATTTGTTCTCGTGTGATGTAGTTTCTGTAGTTGTTCTTTGGTTTAGCTTTGTAGTTTTATCTCTGATGCTATTATAGTGCTAGGACTGAGTTTGATTGTGCTTATTTCCTTTGCTAGATTTGATTTTATGGGCTTACACCGGCACCCGGAACATAGGATGGATTTTATGGAATGGGCACCAGGTTTGATATGATAATCTTTCCTTTTCTTTTGTCTTTATATCAATTCAAGGGCTTATTTTAACCTTACTTCGAGTTTTTATGAGTAAACTTTCTGTTGAAGCTGGATAATTGGATAAATAGAAGCTGTTAGTGACTTGATAGCTAAGTTTAATCATCCAGCATTCCTTTTAGTGATGCAATTTATTTTTGGGCATGTTAATACTTTCTGAAGTTAATGAAATTCTTGTCTGTTTTGTTATATCACTCTGAATATGAAGGATGATGGATGCAGGTGCTCGCTATTGTGCACTTGTTGGTGATTTTAACCAGTGGTCACCAACAGAAAATGCTGCAAGAGAAGGACGTTTTGGCCGTGATGATTATGGTTACTGGTTTATCATTCTTGAAGATAAACTAAGGGATGGAGAAAAACCAGACGAACTTTATTTCCAGCAGTACAATTATTTGGATAACCATGATAAAGGTGATAGTGGTGTTAGCATTGATGAAATCTTTAAGAAAGCTAATGATGAGTACTGGGAACCAGGAGAAGATACGTTTGTAAATCATCGGTTTGAAGTGCCAGCAAAATTATATGAACAATTATTTGGTCCAAATGGACCTCAAACTATTGAAGAATTAAATGAAATACCGTTACTAGATGCAGAAACTCGGTATAAACAATGGAAAGAACAACATAAAGATGATCCCCCAAGTAATTTGCCTCCATGTGATGTGATTGATAGTGGCAAAGTATATGATGTATTCAATATCATTACTGACCCTGTATGGGCTGAGAAAATACGCAACAAAGCACCTCCCCTGCCATATTGGCTTGAGACACGGAAAGGAAGGCAGGCGTGGCTTAAGAAGTATGCTCCAGCTATTCCACATTTAAGCAAATATAGAGTCTATTTTAACACATCTAATGGGCCACTCGAACGAGTGCCTGCTTGGGCCACCTACGTTGAACCAGGTAAAGACGATTCCTCTCTTTCTTTGCTTTCTTGTATAAATAAACACAATCATATACAAGCTTCCATGAAATGAATGATTATACTCAGGATTGTGGTACTTGATATTTTTCAAATTACTGCCTTATTTGACTTACATGGTCACCATTCTGGGGTCTCTTCATTTAATTGAACCAGGACTTCATCTAAAGGAGAATTTGCTGCTACTCTGTAGAATATCTC
>JANQAP020000593.1:775135-793511 GCA_026874005.2 Erythroxylum coriaceum | reverse complement strand
CAAACAGGTTGGGAGACAGGACTTTTGTGTCTCTGTCATCCGTCTCCACCCTTGGAGACGCTAACCAAACACTACGTTACTAATTGTGGAATTTATAGTGCAATATGTCTAGTAATCAACCAATGTTCTAAAGGCTAGTAAATCTAGAGCCTTTAATGCATATTGGTTGACTAGTGCATTGTGTATAGCCATTGTAACGGCTAATTCTCGACTCCAACAGCTAGTATGGGTTCCAAAACAATTTAAATAAGTGTTTTTTTCATTGGTTTTAAAATCAACAAGATTTTGAGTGTTGTATACACACATTTTAAAGTGTTTTTCAATTATTTGAGCATCATTAGGTTATATTTCTGTGAGTGAGCCGATTTAGAGTTATCAAGTGATAAAGTGAGTAACTTGAAGTTATAATATTTGGTTTACATATTGTACTTGAGGGTGATCCAAGTGAGATTGAGGTTCCATTTTACCTTAAAAAAAGATTGTAAGAAGAGTTTCTTTTTACCGAGAAAGATTATATAAAGGTTATTTTTCACTTTGAAAGAAGAAATATAGTAGAATTCTAAGAAGAATATTGGGAGTGAATATACAAAAGGGTTGTTTGTTGAACTATTATAAATTGGTTTGCATTCTTTCTTCCCTATTCTTTTTAAATTATTATTCAATTTTAATTGATTTATATGAAGTAATTTTCTCATCCTTATTTACATTGATTATTGTTAATTGAATATATTGGTTAGAAAAGTTATTCAATTTTTTAAACTCCTAATTCACGTAGATTTTGGGTGTTGTTAAGGAATAATAAGTGATATCAAAACGAGTCTATTATACTAGTTTCTAATAAAATCCTGTAGCAAAGATCATAATAATATATTTAAAAGCATAATTTTGATCATTCAACCAACAAAGACAAATCATTAAGAGACCATCTTTCTTTGATGATAATGATTATTTTTATTGGAAAACTAGGATGAGATTTTTCTTAATGTCTGAAATTGTAAACTTTTGGGAAATAATGTCAAATGGTCCTTTTATTCCTACTAAAATTGTAGAGAACAAAAGGTATCCAAATTGAAGGAAGAATGGTAATCTCAAGATAAGATATTAGATTCCTTGAATAGCTAGGCCATACACATCTTTTTTGTGCATTAGAAATAAATTGATTCAATAGAGTCTCTGTGTGTGAGTTGGCTCACAAAATTTGGCATATTTTAGAAGTTACGTATGAGGAAACCGATCAAGCAGAAGAGAGCAAAGTAAGCATACTAACACATCAATATAAATTGTTTCAAATGAAGTATGATTAAAGTATATCTGGCACGTATACTAGATTTATTGATATTATTAATGCTCTCAAAAGTCTTAGAAAGATCTATACTAATGTTGAAATGGTAAGAAAGATGCTTAGGTCACTTCGAAAGACAAGGGAAGCTAAAGTGATGACTATATAAAAATCCAAGGGTGTAACAATATTACCATTTGAGAAGCTTATTAGATCTCTTCTTACATACAAAATGAGTCTCCAAGAGATGCAAGAAGAAATGACGCCTCTAAAGAAAAATAATTTAATGATTAAAGCCTCAAAGGAAGAATCAAGCAAATAGGAAAAGAAATCAACTAGTGAAAGCAAAAATGAAGACATTGGCTTACTCACTAGAAAATTTGATAAGTTCTTGAAGAAAAAATTCCCAAGGATTTTAAGGAAGGTAAAAGTGATATAAAACATAAATCCTTTATCATTACTTGTTTTGAATGTAGAAAACTCAGCCATATAAAATCATAATATCATCGACTCAAAGATAATGAGAAGAGAAATTATAAAAAGGAGAAGGACAAAAAGAAAGCACTTAAAGCATCAACTTGGACAAATGTGAATCCAAAAGCGAGTATTCAAAAGAAGAGATAACTTATATGTGCTTTACTGCTATGGGCAATGATGAGGTAACATCTAATCCTAATTCTTGTGAAAATGATGGTAATGTTGAGTTGACATACAATAAATTAGTTGAGAGCCTTGAAATCATGAGGATGAAAAAGAAAAAGTTATCCTCTAAACTCAAAGATTAAGGCATGGGAATGAAATATTGAAAAAACTAGAGAACATGCTAAGAGCTAAAAAAAATTTAAATGATAGGCATGGAATAAGATATAACCATGGAAGTAAAGATAATTCTAGAACCACATTTATTAAGGGAAAATATTTGTATAGTAAAGAACTGTTGCCTAATGTGATTAGTGATTATGGAGCATCCACATCCAAGCATATACATGTACATTCCACATCTAAGAAAATCTAAAAAATGTTGTTAGAATGTGGAGAATTTGGCTGCCATAGACTTTTATGAAAAGACAATTGTTAAACCAGGTGAAAGAGATGAGACAGATGAGAAACCTCTAATGGATTGTAAACTCAAGAATGATTTTCATTTAAATCTCTCATAAGTAATGCTCTAAATAAGGTAGTTATTAGTTTATAATTTAGAAATATGCAATAACTTGCATTTATGTGTGAATTTGAGTGTAAATCATTGATGATGATTGTTTGGGTTAGATTATGAATAAGTTGTTCAATAATTATTTTTAAATTATGAACTTTTGTTCCTATAATTAAAAGATATATACTAAATAAGGTTATTAAGATATAATTTATATTAATTGCATAATAATTTTTCTAATTCATTAAATAAGAATAAGGTTTTGCTCAATGAAAAGATAATTAGGTATATTTAATAGAAATTCAATATGATAATGATCCTCTTTTTTCTTTCTTGATTGACTTTGTCTGTTTGAAATCTTTTTTTAAGTTTTTTGATAATTCTTGATTGATATTACGATGACTCATTACATGTTTTAATGTTTAAATTTGAGTTTTAAAGTTGTTTTTTAGCTTTTTAGAGCATATTGGTTAACTAATATCTTATTGTGGTTGACCACTGTAACCAAAAATCATGTTTTCTACCTTTCTAATGAGTTTGTTCTTTGTTTTTTCACTTGTCTAGTCACCCAAACAACCACATTGGTCAACCAGTATCCTTTAATGATCGACCAATTTCCCTTATTCTGAGACTCTTTTCTTTCTCGAAAGATTGAGGAGAGTTTGTCACCATCCTTGGTCGATAAATAACCAAAATAGGTTGTTCGATATACTTTATTGATCAATAAGTATATTATGTTTTAAATCTAAACCATTTTTCCCATAATGTCTCAACCACTCACTTTTGCTTCTCTCGAAACATCAATATTGGTCGACCAGTCAAGTCATATAGTTGACCAGTTCCCCTGCTTTTAGTCTCTCATCTACTTTTTTCTTATATTATCATAGTTTATGGTTATATCCTTTAAAACTCCAAATAATTCACTCTTTTCCTTGAAAACAACTTTCTCCATTACATAAAAATCTCATTAGATTACATCAAATTGAAAATTGTCATTCTTGAATTTTATATATGGGATTTTCAAATTTTTTCTTATTTGAGACTTTTTTAAATTGATGTCTTCATAGTTAAATTGTGAAAGGAGTTAAGTTTGTTTTCCTTTATAATTATGTTAATACTTCTTTAACTTTGTTCAATTTTGGTATTTTGGACATTTTTTCATCTTTCCATTTTTGAAATTTCGGGCTTTTACAAATTATACACTTTAAAAAAATTGATTGATAGATATTGCAATTATTTTTTATTTGTTATAATTCCAACCTCTAATATTATCAAAACTTGCCCTTTGTGATTTAATTGAATCTTTCAACTTAGGTGAAATACAAAAATTAGGAACTTTTCAAATTAGAAAAAATTAGAATTGTTTCTATCAAAATTGACCTTTTATTTAACTCCCTAAATATTTAATAGCAATCTTTAGTAACAATTTTAATCAATCTTGACCAAATAAACTTTGATTTTCTTTACCAAGTTATTTGAAACATGACACTTTACTTTTTGCATTTTTAGATAATGATTTCTTTTTGATGATTTTCAAAAGGCGGAGAAAGCTTGGTGATATTAGATTTAGGGGGAGTAATAATATTCAAAGAGAGAGATGAAATTTATGGGGACTAATTGTTTTTTCATGTGATTTGTTTGAGTAAATTTATATTACCTTAATGTATGTATATTTTTTCGGTTTTGAATATCTTTTTTGTAATTGATATTGAATTATGCTATTCATATTGAATTATGTTTTATGCATAAATTAAAGGGGAACTAATCACTATCTTGATATTTATTTGTGTGCTTAATTTTATTATTTTCTCTAATATCATAAATGTCTTGCCGTCATAAAAAAGGGGAGATTATTGAACCAAGATAGGTTGCAGTTAGTATTTTGATGATAAAAAATATATAATTACTACTAGTGAATTTATTATTTTGATAAAACATAATATAAGAACAAATTGAAGTCATAAACTTAAGAAGATAGCTTATGAAGTTGATAAAGAAAAGTTAAAATTTACAACTGTTGAAATAAAGATCGAATCAAGAACAAAAAAAGATCAAGGCTTATCAAGTTTATTTTTTCAATTTTTAATATTAATTGTAATATGACTTTGTTAATTTGATGCTCTAAAATGCTCACTATGCATAAAACAATTCATTGCATGAGCCTTTATATTCATCAAGAGGTATTGAAAGTTTTATTTTTAATATAAAATCTCCTCGATCTTTCAAATAAAGTTTAGGGAACACTTCTGGAAAGTTTAATTCATAATTGCGTTAATAAAATTGAGTTTGAGCATTTCAAAGTGTTAAAATCATATTTTTTGAGTAATTAGTCGACGTATATAAGTTAGTAGTCGACTAATATAGGTTAAAGTAATTAAATTTGATGTACCATAAGTTTGCTGTAATAATAGTTAATGTACTATCTGACTAATATGTCATATTAGTTGACCAATATGCTTATTGGTCTACTAATGTTTCATTGACTAGTGAACTGGAGCTTTTAGTAAACTAGAGCACTGTATATAGCCGTCATAACAGCTAGTTCTTGGCTCCAACTAATAGTAGGATCCTAAAACACTATAAATAGGTATTTTCTCATTGGTTTTAGCATCAAAGAGGTTTTGAGTGTTGTATACACACATTTCAAAGTATTTTCAATCTTTTGAGCATCATTGTATCAGATTTAAGTGAGTAAGCTATTTTAGAGTTATCAAATGATAAAGTGAGAAACTTTGAATTATAATATTTGGCTTGAGGAATATATTATTGTACTTGGTTGTGATCCAAATGAGATTGAAATTCCTCTTTACCTTGGAAGAAAATTGTAAGCAAGGTTCCTCTTTACAGAGAAAAATTGTATAAAAGTTATTATTCGCCTTGAAAGAAGAAGTATAATGGAATTCTAAAAAGAGTCTTGAGAGTGGACATAGGCAAGAGTTGTTTGCAAACCACTATAAATCAATTTGCATTATCTCTCCCTATCCTCTTTAAATTATTGTTAAATTATTTAATTAATTTATATTAAGCAAATTTCTCATCCTTATTTTCATTGATTGTTGTTAATTGAGTACATTGGTTAAAAAATTTGTTGAGTTTTTTAAACACCTAATTAACCCCCCCTTGGGCGCCAGTTGGGACTAACAACTAATAATTGTGTTATTGATGGTGTTAAAGTAAGTGTTACTAATGGTGTTGATGAGGATGTAAATGTTCGTGATGGAAGTTCAATTGCTTGTGCAAGTAATGGAGGTGGTGGTGAAGCTACTAATTGTTCTAGTGATGAGAAATTAAACATTGATTGTGAGGAAGGTCCTAAGAGTGCTTATATTATTGAATTGGTGAGAATGAAAAATGGAAATGAGGCTATAGAGTGAATTTTTGACTGAGTTAGCATTTGAAATGACAAAGATGATAATGAGCTATAAGTCGTCAAAGCAAAATACAAAAAAGGAACCACAGGAAAAGAAAGGAATATGTAGTTGGTAGTGAAGGTGAATATGAGGCCGTGAATGAAACTGTTTGAAGCCTATAAAAGTGAAAAAGGAAATAGATATAAACAAGAGGGGTTTGATTTTAATAAAGAGTTTGAGTACTTTAAAGAGTGATGATCCATGTAGTACCATATAAGTTAGGGTGAGGATGTGAACAATGTATTGATAAGTAAGAACACAATCCTTTATTTATAATCCAAAATGTAGTATTCTACATTGGATAGTAGGTTTAAAGTCTAAAAATCATAAAAAGGTCAAAATAGTCTTTAAAATTTTTCTCAAAGTTTAATTTGGTTCTAAACGATTTAAACAAAACTTTAACATGAATTTTATTTTTTATTTGGATTTTTCAGTTTAACATAAAATTAAATTAAATTTAAAAAGTCATCACTTTAACATAATATTAAAATTTCTGTTAAATTTTTTAACATGAATTTGATTATTATTTTTATCAAAGTCATCACTTTAACATAAACCTTGAAAAAAAATTAATTTGCATCTTTCATATCCCATCATATGTAGTAGCGGAGGAGATCCTTTGTTCCACTCCCCCTGTGCCAACTCTGTTCTACCCATTCTCATCCACATATTTCACAATAAAATGTGTGGATGAGAATGGGTGGAACATGGTTCGCACAGGGGAAGTGGAACAAAGGATTTGTTCCTATGTAGTAGTTCAGTTGCAGTTGCATAATATTTAAATAACGAGAAATTTGTATGTCCAGTTAAAGTTGCGATTACAGGTGAAGGACATGATGGGACGTGAAAGAAAGAAATAAAATAATAAGGAAGCAGAAAACCTTCTGTGTTGTTGATTATATGAGCACTGAAGGATGCAAGATGAGATCTTCTGTGCCCATAACTCAGTTCCAACTCTGTGCCAGAAGATCTCATCCATAAATTTCAGTTATGGGCACAGAAGATCGCATCTCATAGTATGTGAAAGTTCTATTGATAGAGCTGTTAGAAATTGATATTTTGAATTTTAATTTTCTTTTATTAGGGACAATTTTTGGTTCAATTTAAAGATTTTATTTATTTATTTAGTAGATTTGGAGTTAAAAAGAATTAAAATGCTCAATTTTTTCTTAAATAAGTAGGAGAAAATTGACAACAATGTTCTTGACAGTTAGATGTGGGCACATTCATTAACAGTTATAGGTTACATAAATCAAATTTACAATTAAATAATTTAGAGTTTCTAATATTTTTAAATCTGATTATGACCAAATTGGTAAAGAAATATGTGAGATGAAATTTTTATTTCAAATAATTAAAATAAAGAGATAAAATTCACCTAAAACAATGTTTTAAAAGTTAGACTGAAAGTTAAATTGGTAAGACAAGAAGTTAGATCGTGATAAAATCGAATAAAGATTGATAAAATTAAAGAATCTGAAAAATGATTGAAAGAGAATTGTCCTTATCCATTGACGAATTTGAAGTTTAATTAAAAAAAGAACTTGTTAAATGAAAATTAATTATTTTTGTTTATAAGAACTTATTAATTAATAAAAATTAATCGATTATTAATAAATTGATCGGTTTTTAACAAAAAAAGTTATTAAAATAAATAGAACCGAAAAGTTGAAAACTGAATCAAAAAATTGGACAGTTCAAGATTTTTATGATTGAACCGAACAAATTGGTTGCATTTTTTAATCATTGACCTAAAGAGTGGTACATATCATATCACACGCACGCACACAAATATATATATATATCTTCGAGGAAGAGGAGGAGAATGATTTTTTGCTTCATTTTCTTCATTATTTCCTGTGCTTCCTTTCGTCAATAGAACTCATTGACAAAATATGGCCTTTAGTGGTTGAGTTCATTTTTCTTAGTTGAAAGGAATTGAGACCCTTAGAACTTTGTGTATTATGAGATATTTGAGTTTTAATACGATTCGTTTTATTTATTTAGATATTATATTATTCTTCTATTCTTACGTGTTATTATTGTTTCAGTTGATTTCTAATGCGTCGATTAGTTTGTTGATTGAAATCATCGATTGCTAAATTAAATAGTAAATACATGACTATTGAGTCTCTTTAATCTTTGTAGCAATTAAGGGTTTATAATTTGCTACGTACCAATTCATTATTTCAAATATTCATTATGGTACTTAATATTTGCCTTTCCTTATGATTAGCTAATTATAAACATGTAATCTAATTAACTCTTGTTGTTTAATAAGATTCATAATATAATTAAATAACTTTAGGAAAAAGAAAGACTACGAAATAAGAATTGTTATTAAACGTGTCCACTTCTGATTGTTAGGAATATTGTTGTCAATTTCTTTTGTTTCTCTATCTATACCTCAATTTATATATTTTTAATTTTTTTAAACTCTAAATATGACAAAAAAATACCTGAATTCAAAAGATAAGGAAATCTCCTAAATTGAACTAAAAATTGTACACAACAAAAAGGAATTAAGACTCAAAATAACAATACTTAACAGCTGTATCATACATAAAGGACATGATTTACAGCAATAGCATTTAGAACTATGAACAGCGACATTACTAACACCTTACATGTTTTTACCTGTAAATTAATCAACATGACCTTCTATTATGCACTGGAAATTTCCCTGCTACAACGTTCACTTGATTGATATTTTTGGCTTGCAGAGAATCAGCTTGTGTTACTGGACTTTTGGTTTGGATTTTTGAACTAGTGGTTCTTACAAAAGAAATACGTTTCTAATTACATGATGTTCGTCGGACGATCGACTATTTGGTACCATGCCTTGCTCAGTTACTCAACTGTGAATTGCATCGTACTTCCAAGACAAATCATGCTGCATGGTGTCTCTAATTCCAGGTTATCGTCCAACAAGTTTCATTGCTTGAACAAGTGTCTCCTTGAACCTCACAACGTTAATCCTCATGTTCTGACCATCAACATAAACAGACCTGGCAGCATAATATCCTTGCAAGAATATGGATTTAGGATCACCAATTACCGGATGATCGCGACCGTATTGATCCAACAGAGAACTCTCTTCCGCTTCAATTTTGTACTCCAAGTAGTTTATTCCCATCTTTGTTGCTGGATCACCATAGTAGTTTGCTGACGCCCACTCTAGCCCCAGTGGCACCACTTGCAACATTACTGCGCCATCGGGTAAGAATACCGCATTTGTTAGACCAGCTCCATGTGCTCCAATCATGACACTACAATAGTTGAGTCCCTCTGCAAATTTATCTAAATTTGACATCCTGTTAGGCTTCGCGGTTATGACTTGAAATCCTAGTTCCTCCATCATTTCCACCATCTCAATTTCATTCAGGAACTTTCTGGATTTGCGCCTAGATATAAGGACAAGCACCGGTTTTTCAATTTCCGAGACGTGCTTGATCTTCAAATTGTATGATTGTCTGAGAAAATGTCTGAAGTCAAACATTGAGTAACCTCCAGGAATTTCAGTTCTATTTATGGCTAGATTGTCATGGTACATCAGTCCTATAACAGCTCCTGGAAAGCAGTGAACATCTGTGTCAGCTGCAGGATTTATGACCTTGTAATGAGACAAGTAGGATATAATCTTGCTGTATTTACTGACCCACCAAGGCTTGAAATCAGTGATGACAAAATGTAGGTGGGATTGGAAATGGCGGCTTGTGAGGAACAATGGGATTATAACCTCATTAATTTCATGGAAAAGGTTTCCTGTGAAGCCACCTGACGAGAAAATCATTGCAGGGACGTTGTGCGTGTAATGACAAGGCGGTGGTTTACTGTTTCCATGAATTATCTGAAGAGCAGTAACTCTTTCCATGGCAGTCGGATCATCTTTCCTTGCGTATGGCTGTATTTTCTGTTCATCTTTGGCTTCAAAGCCTGTAATATAAACAGATAATCCATTGTTGTCTATCCTGACTGGTTTGTTTGCAACACACAAGTCTGTGTGAAGATCAGAATGGCATGAAAAACCTGTTGTTTCAAGTTGAATTCTGTCTTCACCTGTAGTCAAACTCATAAATTTTATTTGAAGAAACAATTATTATGGTGTTAATGGAAGGAGAACTCACCTCTTACTAATCTTCTTAAAGATTGTATATGCTCTTCCTCTTTCACTTCTGCATAGGTATCTTCTCCATGAACAGTATCTTTCCCATTTGTTAATCTTAGTTTCCCTTAATTTTCAAACAAAGCCAAGTCACCAGAGAAATACATATTGCTTATCAAATCATTGGCCTAACTATCAATATTTGCTAATGGACTTACATGACTCAACTGGAGATGATAGTGTGTGAAGAAGTGCAACAACTAGGCACATAATTGTTGCAGCAAGTGCTAGATTTTTATGCTCCTTTTCCATCTTCTTCAATCTGTAAATCCTGTTGAAGCCTAATTCCCTTCATTTTGATTGTTTGACATAGAAACTTAAGGAAGACAATTACAACAGAGTATTTGTTGAGCTGTCTATTCTTTTCTATTGTTTATTGAGCAACTGGCAAAGATATCATATTTCATGTATACACTCAATACTTGGCATTTGTTTCTCCCCAAATATTAGGCAACTAATGTGCAACTAACGACAGTGATGTTTTGTGAATAATCTTTGAGTTGGATTCAATTGAAACTTCATGCCTATGGTTGTTGGAGATAGTATTTTTATTAGGTTGACATACAAATGTGACAATTTATATCTAAGATTCTTAAGTGATTTTTTTTTACTTTTAAATTAATCAGTTAGGTAAAAGAGATACATCTCTAAATCTTAGAAAACTTCTCTAATCTTTAAAATTATAGAAAAAAAATTATTTATAATTTTTAGTTTTTCAAAACAACCCCCTTCTTTTAGATTTAGGATAAAAATAATGACAAAATATATGTTATATGAACATCATATATGGACTAATCAAATATTATTTATATGATGATTCAACATGTCTTAAACTCGAACTGAAATAATTAAATTTGACACAAATAAATAATTTATTTTAATTATTAATTTAAGTCAAATTTAATTTGTTCAAATTGGGTTTAAAAATTGAGTTAGGTTATCATATTAATAATATTTGATTTGTCTATATTTGATGTTCATACTACATGAGTTTCATCTTCATTTTTTAAACCGAACTTTAAGAGAATTTTTTATTAAAAAAAATTAGAAGGAAATTTTTTGATAATTTTAAAAATTCATAGTTTTTTTTAATTTCTTCAATTACAGAAGAATCCTATTTATTTTACCCTAAACAATTACTTATAATAGTTTTACCAATAATTGAATAAAATTGCTCATCTGAACTTAACTAAAATATTGGAGTTACTGCCAACGTTTCCTCCTGCAAATCTTCTTGAAACTACGCACTATAGATTAATTAACTATGCAATACGAGGATAGGTGGCATCTTTTACCTCATATTTTGAACTTACAATTAAAGTGTACTTACTACAGAAAAGATCCAACCAGCCAGTCCATGTTTTGGCATGAATGTGGTAGATGAATGCTGAGATAATCTAAAGTGGGATAATGTTGAATCATGAATGCTTAAACCATGCTCTTAGGCTAGATGCAAAAGACAGATGAAATACAAATGGTGTAAAATGTCGTCTGACATTAACAATTCTAACCTAGCACCCACATTAAATAATTAATCGTGGGTGTTAACGTAATCATCATCATCGTCGTCATCATCCAGTTTGAAATTCCGCAATAAAGTAGAGTCTGGGGAGGTCTGATAGTACGCAATCTTACTCCTACATAGTAAAGAGGCTGTTTCCAATAGACCCAGAGGCAGATGTGACAATAAAAGCGTAATGAAGGTTAAAGAGTAAATAAGTAAAACTGTCATGCTAAAAGATTATGTAAATAAAATTAAAATAAATACACAAATAAATTTAAAATAAATACTCAAATAAAGAGAAACTATAGTAACGTTAATAAAGACAAATAGGTACGGCAATACACAAATAGAGAGAAAATAATAATAAATAAAATAAATAATAATAATAATAATAATAATAATAATAATAATAATAATAATAATAATAATAATAATAAGTGACAAATGATTGATTGTGATTGTGATTGTGATAGATGGTAGATGGGAAACTGGCAAACCATACTTTAATGGTTGATTATGGATGTTAACGTAATATTATCCTTAATTGTAATGATATGATTTGATTGTATTTAGCTTAGATTTAGTGATATGATTTGATTGTGATTAGCTTAGATTTAGCCTAATTTGTTGCTAGATTTTCTTATGAATACCTATGACTCATGTTTAAATACCTCACTCATGTACACTTTACAAACATACCTTAATATACAATACACTTCTCTCTCCCTTTTGTCTACATTCTCAATTCTTCTCCTAGCTTTTGTAGCATGGTATCAAGAGCTTAGGTTTAAAATTTTTTCTGGTCTTTAATCCTTCCGAAATCTTTTCCAATCGTTGATTTCCAGGCTTCACTGCCCCTGGTCATGTTAACATCTAGCCAGCTGCCACTTGACCTAACACATAAGCTTTGACTTGCCACATCAGCACTACTTTCCTGCTACGTCAGTGTTGACTATTGACCTTAATTGTTGACTACCACATCATCATTGTTTGTTGACTTTAACTGCGTTCTGCCACGTTGCCCGTTGACTTTTTCTGTAAGCACCTCCTCTACCTAATTTTGACCTCTTGAATCTGATTTTGCTCTCTGTTTAGCCTACTTTTGCCTTGAAAATGGAGAAATTAAATATTTTCCAACCAATCTCAATAATTTTGGATGGTAGCTACTATAATTTGTGGGTCCAAGGTATGAAACACTTCCTGGCTGGATGTAAACTCTGACGTATTGTTATTGGTGACATCATTTAACCTAAACAAAGTCTAAAAGAAAGTGATGCCAAATTTGCTGAACGTCTTGAAGATTGGGATGTCAAAAACCATCAGATTATCACCTAGTTTTACAACACTTCCATCCTGACATCTATGTCCAGTTTGAAACTCATGATACAACAAAAGAGGTTTGGGATTTCTTAGCAACTCGTTTCACAACTTCTGGTCTTTCTTATTATTATCAATTTTGGAATACTCTTCATTCCTTGAAGCAAGCTCCTGGCCAGTCAGTTAATGCCTTCCTAGGCCAAATTCAACCAATTTGGAATCAGATCACTCAAGCTAAAATCAGTGCAGAACATCTTCAGTTGATCCAGGTTCTTATGGCTCTTAATCCTACATATGAGTCTGTTCGTTCCTCCATATTGCATCACATTCCATTGCTTACTCTAAATGAAGCAATCAAAGAAATTATCTTTGAGGAGACTCGTCTTGGCCTAGACAAATCCTCTCAATTTGATATTGTCCCTGCTGTTGCTCGCCCCTCATCTTAAAAGTCAAGTCCTCCCTTCTGTAAAAATTGTCGACAGTCCGGATATCATTTTTCTACCTATCCTAAGATTGAATGTTGTTACTGTCATAAGACTGGACACATTCTTAGCAACTATCCTGTGCGACCACCAAAACCTAAGAAAGATTCTTCTAATACCAAGGCATTGTCTCTCAGCCTGGTTCTTCATCTGTAGCTGCTGTTGCTTCTGAGGGTCTTGTCAGTTTTATCATGAGTGATCTTAAGTCCTTACTTAAATAGGTTATCTCTACCAATTCTTCTACCACTACACTCTCCGTCACTTAAAGTACTTCTTCTTAGCTTTTTTATTCTGGTTGTTATAACCGTATGACCTCTGATACTTCTGTCTTTTCTTCCAAAACACCTGTTTCGTCTCTTCCTCCTATTTATACCGCCAATGATACTATAATGTATATTTCCCACATTGGTCATGCATCTAGTTCTAATCTTAGTCTCCCTAACACCTATTGTGTCCCTACCTTCGCCTTCAATCGTATTTCTATTGGACAATTATGTGACCTTGAGTTCCATGTTATTTTTTCTCCTTCTAGTTGTCAGGTACAAGGTCCACAGATGGGGCAGACTCTTGGGACAGGGAAGAAGGTTAGAAGATTGTTTGAACTCATCTTTCTTCAACTTCCTAAACCAATCTCAGCTGTGACCATCTCCAATTCCTCTCTTTACCAGTGGCATCTTTGCTTAGGGCATGCTTCTACTAGCAAACTTTGTCCCTTAGTTTCTCGTGGATTGTTAGGTTCAACTAAAAATGAGTCTTTTCAGTTTTTTAGTGTCAACTAGCTAAACAACCTGCTCTTTCCTTTAATAATAGTACATCTGTTTCACATTCTCCTTTTGATCTTATTCATACTAATATTTGGGGACCTTCTCCTATTTTACGTATGAGTAGTTATCAATATTATGTGATCTTTATTGATGATTTTCTCGATATACCTAGATTTATTTTTTGAAACATAGATCTGAACTACCATAGATATACATCAAGTTTGCTACCATGGTCAAAACCCAGTTTTCCCATACTATCAAAACACTCAGAACAGATAATGCAATGGAATATAAAGAATCTTCTGTACTCCTTACTTTTTTGGATCAACAAGGTATTGTTTAACGTTCTTATCCTGGTACATCTCAATAAAATGGTAAAGCTGAACAAAAACACTGTCATATCCTTGATTATATCTGTGCCCTTCTTCTATCTACCTCCTTTCCTGAAAAAATCTGGGGAGAAGTTGCTTTAACTGTTGTGTATACTATTAATCGCACTCCCACCTTCATCCTTGATAATCTTTCCCCTTATGAGCAACTTTTCGGTAAGCCTCCTAACTACCATCTTTTTAAACCTTTTGGGTGTGTTAGTTTTGTTCTTCTACAACCTCATGAGCATAATAAACTAGAACCACATGGTTGTCTATGTTGCTTTATTGGGTATGGGATAAATCATAAAGGTTATCGTTGTTGGGATCCGATCTCCAATAGAATTTGTATTTCAAGACATGTTACCTTTTAGGAAGACACCCCATTTTTCTCCTTCTCCACATTTCATTCATCTCATATCAGTCTTTCTAAATTCTTTACTGACAGCTCTGTAGCACTATTTCCAAGCTCTGAAATAGATTTAACTCATGCGTTTGATCATCTTCTGCCTTTTGATCCTGCATCTGTGGAATCTACTTTCCCTGCTGAAACTGTATCAACTTTCGCTATTTCGCTTCAACAATCTCCCTGGGTAAGAAAGACCCCTTCTCATTTACAAGATTATCATTGTGTTTTTGCTATTGTCAATTTGCATGAACCTGACTCTTATCGAGAAGCTAACTCTAACCCTCATTAGCAACAGGCTATAAATGAAGAACTTCAGGCTCTTGAGAAAACTCATACTTAGGACTTATTTGATCTTCCTTTAGGCAAAACTGTAATTGGATGTAAATGGGCTTATAAAATCAAAACCCATTCAGATGGTTCTATTGAGCGATATAAGGCTTGTTTAGTGGCTAAAGGCTACACTCAAGAGTATGGGATAGATTATGAAGAAACCTTTGCCCCAATTGCCCGCATCACTTCTGTACGCAGTCTTTTAGCTATTGTCGCTGTCAAAGGATAGAAACTTCTTCAAATGGATGTGAAAAATGCCTTTATTAATGGGGACCTGCAAGAGGAAGTTTATATATTGCCTCCACCTGGTTGCTCTCGTCCTGCACATAAGGTTTGTAAGCTATGAAAAGCCTTGTATGGGCTAGAACAAGCACCACAGGTTTGGTTTGCAAAGTTCAGTTCCACCATTATCCAATTTGGCTTTCATTCTAATCCTCACAATTCTGCTATGTCCATTCGTCACACTAATTAAGGAATTGTTATTCTTCTTCTTTATGTGGACGATATGGTCATTACTAGGGATGATACTGCTTGTATTACAGAGTTACAGGGATATGTTAGCCACCACTTCGAGATGAAGGACCTTGGTCCTCTTGGCTATTTTTTGGGTCTTGAAGTTTCATCTACTTCTGATGGTTATTATCTCTTGCAAGCAAAATATGTGTTTGATCTCATATCTCGAGCTGGCATCACTGACAGTAAAACCGTCTCCACTCCTTTAGAGCATAATGTCAAATTGACACCATTTGAAGGTATTCCGTTTGATGATCCCACTCTATATCGGTAACTTGCCGGTACCTTGGTTTATCTCACTGTTACCAGACCTGATCTAGCATCTGCTATGCATTTGGTTATTCAATTCATAGCTGCCCCTCGATCCTCTCATTTCTCTGTTGTCCTTCAGATTCTTCGATATGTCAAAGCCACACTATTTCATGGCCTTCATTTCTCTGCACATTCTTCTTTTATTATGTCTGGCTACTCTGATGCTGATTGGGCTGGCGATCCCACTGATCAATACTCTACCGCTGGATATTGTTTTTTCTTGGGAGATTCTCTTATTTCGTGGCAAAGCAAGAAACAGACAATTGTTGCTCATTCTAGCACTGAATTTGAATATCGTGCTCTTGCTGATGCCACAGTAGAACTATTGTGGCTCCATCGATTACTAGAAGACATGGGTGTGACTTCATCTTCTGCTACTATTCTTCATTGTGACAATCGCAATACAATTCAAATTGCACTTAATGATGTTTTCTATGACTGTACCAAACATATTGAAATTGATTGTCATTTTGTACGTCATCATGTTGTACAAGGCATTATACATCTTGCATCTGTCTCCTCTTCCCATTAAACAGCTGATATCTTTACCAAGACATACTTACCTGGCAGACTTCAGGATCTTGTTTCCAAACTCAAGTTGGCCTTTATTGTACCACCTTGAGTTTTAGGGGGGGTGTTAACGTAATATTATCCTTAATTGTAATGATATGATTTGATTGTATTTAGCTTAGATTTAGCCTAATTTGTTGCTAGATTTCCTTATCAGTACCTATGACTCATGTATAGATACCTCATTCATGTACACTTTACAAACACATCTCAATATACAATACACTTCTCTCTCCGTCTTGTCTACATTCTCGATTCTTCTCCTAGCTTTTGTAATAGTGGGAAAGATTATTGTGATGCCCAACTATGTATTCAGGACCTGAGCCACTCAAGGGTCTTGAGCTCACATGCAGTGAGCTGATCCATGTGACTGCTATTCACTATTTAATGTTAATAATTTATAAACCCTCGAGGGTGGTGGGTACTATCTTGAAGAGTTCATATTTGAGTCGCATTGGATTAATAAATTATATATTATTTCAATAAATAAAAATTTGGGATTTATTTATTGAATAATAACTTTGATTTTAATCTTTTAATTTTTAATTCAAGAATACAGTAAAAATTATATTTATTATGCAATAATTTTATTTCTATTTCTAAACTTTTTGGAAATTAAAAAATTAAAAAATGAGAGATAAATAAATAGTCATTTTTTTTCATTTGACCATTCCATTTCTTTATGAACGATGTTGGGTTCAGGAAATTTCCAATCATTTCTTGTGATGCCAATAGGAGAAACAAAGCAACAAAAATTTCGGAAACAAATCAATCACTTTTGGTATTCTGTCTTTTTCACTTTTTCATTTAGTCATACATAAATACGTGGATGAGATGAGTTAAAACAATTTCATTTGGAAAGTTTGTCCTACATAAATGTGGAATAATGTAACGATTTCATTTGCGAAGTTTCCAGCTGCGTAAAACCTTTTGATATCACAACCTTTTTGTCAGGTCAAGAAATTTCCTCAATGATAAACGACATAATAATGAGTTAATCATAGCCTACAAAATACAAGTGCGTAAGCATAAAGCATGACCTTGAACCGACCATACCACTATTCCTATAGACAATAGGGAACATGAGACCATGGGCTATTTGGAGGCACGGGATGCCAGTTCCTAGTCTGTCCCTTCTCATATGAGTCATTGGTTTGGTGGCGTGATGGTTACGTGGATAGTGATGCCGTCATAGCACAGAATAGAAAGTGTCTATGGGAAGGTGGGAAAAGTTGTGGCTCAAAATCACCAGAATTTTGGACCATTATGCAGTTCATCGTAAACACTTCCTGCACAAAACTTATCACGTACAGAATTTTGGAAGTTCAATTCTTGCCGCTACATTTCAGTGAAAGTTTGAAGATGATGTTTACATCTTAAAGATAATATTTATTTTTTAAATTGAGATGTGTGCCCAAGTTAGGTAAAAATTTCTTAATTAAACTAACCCTCTAATAATTTTTAATAAATATTATATAATAGATTAAAATAAAAAAGAAATTCATTTATTTATAAAAAATAATTTTTCTTTAAATTTTATATAATATATAATTTATAGATATTAATAACTAAATATATTTTGAATGTATCCGAGTATAAAAGAGACAATATGTTGGTTGGGATGGAAAAGAAAGGTTTTTCCAAAAGTGTAAGATGTAAGAAATAATCTATTTATGTATAGGAGTGTTACAATCACCACGGTTTGAGGACAAAATCAGTGGATGTAATTTCAATTAAAAATATAGGTATCAAAATAGCGTTTATTTTTAAGATAAGAAATTTTTATTTTTGAAATCAACA
>JANQAP020000593.1:755399-769721 GCA_026874005.2 Erythroxylum coriaceum | reverse complement strand
TTTTTAGTTTTTATTTTTAAATTTAATAAGTTAAATATATTTGTTTGAATTATTTACTTTGATTTAATTTTTTCAGTTTCATAACTTATAAAATCATAAAAATTAACATTTGTTTTCTATTTTTTCATAATTTGATATAATACAACTATTTGCTTATTTTAATTTAATTTTGTATTTAATTTAAATTTTTAAAATAATTTTTTAATTTAATAATTATTTAATAAATATGCTTTAAGTTTAAAAAATCTTAAAATGTTACAATAAATTAGTTTTAGAAATTAGAATATATATTAATAAATAAATATTAATTTATAAATAAGTTTTATTTATTAAATTATTATTTTAAAATTTAGTAAATTATTTATTTTAAAATGTAGCTAATCTTTTGATCATTATTATTAAAAAGTATAATTAATAATTAAATAAATTTTATTTTTATTTTAAAATAAATTAAAAACAATAACAAAATTATAAGTAAAGCCCTAGTCACTAAATATATAAAATAATTTCGATCAAATGAGAAAATAAACCAAAACTCTTTATCCACGATAAGCGGTGCTACGAATCAATCGCCTAAGGGCCCTAAACCCTAAACTTCCAGTTCTCTTCTCCGCATCCAAGTCCCCAACATCCCTTTAGGATTCCATCCCAATCAATCTCTCAGGTATATTATTTCGGCTTATCGTCTCTTTGGTAGTGTAAAGCCTTTGGTTTTTTCTCCTTTTCTTCGGGCTTTTGGTTTGATTTCAACACATAAAGCAACGTGATATCATCAGTTTCTCTTTTCTAGAGTGTCTCGACCCGTCTATTTGGGGCTTCAGTTATGAATATTGGACTGTTTTGTGTATATTTTGTTGCGCAGAAATCTTCAGCTAGATTAGGTTGTGAAAGGCCACATCTTTTGAGAAGTGTTCAACTATGTACAGTTGGGGTTGACCTAATGTTGTGAGTTGAATTGCAGGGTTCGTGCAAAATGAAGAAAGGAATTCACCCCCAAATGCAATGGATATCTTACGTGACACAGAGTGGAAGATTGATGCACGTTATGATGACAAAAATACACCAAGTGGGGAAAGTCTACCATTTTAGAGCCAAACGTCAAATGGCTGAAAGTTTGGGGCAGATTGCTAAGTTCAAGCGTCGTTATGGGCAGGAGATTGCAGAAGATGTTGAAAAGACCCAAAAATGATCTGTCTTTTTCAGTTGCTTAGGATGCCAAGAGGATTTGGGATTGGACTGTTGTTAGATTTTTCTCATATCAAGTACCGCAGGGAAATAAGGATTTATGAACTTGGTGATTATTATTTCTGTTGAAATGACATTGTTCTTTTCTAATTATAGTTGTTTCAAGTGGTTTTGACTTGGTTTTAATTGTTGGCTCTCGTGTTTGAAAGTTGCTGTGAGTACGATTGCTGTGGCAGCTATATTTGGTATATCAAGAGCTGTTGTATACTTTGCATTCTGTAAATCTTATTGGAGATTTTAAACAGACTCTGAGATCGTGACTTCCTTCAGGCTATGTTCAGCTATTTGCTGGTATTGGTCAAGAGAGTATCTGATGAACACATGAACTCTTATCTCCTTATTCACCGAACAAATGGAGTAAAAAGCCATGTAATTTGCAATGGCCGATTTTGTTTCGACTTCTGATCCGAAATAACACTGAAGCTCATGTTATCACTTCGGCACATGACTTGGTGAATCGAAATCTGAACATAAAATTACTAAACATTTTTAATTTTTAATGAACTTTAAAAAATTTTTAAGGTAAAAAACACAAGACTGTCTCATGGTTTAACTCACTTTAGATTTTTTTTTTAAATTTTATATTTTTAGTTTTTAAAATATAATTTTTAAATTTTCAATTAAAAGTTGCTGACTTAATGATTTATTTTAGGTCCAAATCACTTCTTAAATTTAATCTGAATAATTTATATTTGATCCGAACCACTAAAAACTATTTTATATTAACTTGATTGTACCCAATTTATTCTTCTCGTATATGAACTCTTCTTCCCAATATAAAAAATCTCTCATACACCTTCAATTATTCTAAAAAAATTGATGATGAATGTAACTAAAACATTTAAACTATTTTCTCACGTTAATTTAAAAAAAAGTCATCTTTAAGTGTCTGTTTGTTTCTATTTTTGTTTTTTATTTTTTATTTTTTTAAATTTAATAAAAAAGTTGTTTATTTGAGTTTTTGATTTTTGATTTTAGTTTTAGTTTCTTCTGTTTTCGTAATTTATGAAATTATAAAAATAATTTTTGTTTTCTTTCTATGTTTTTTTCATAATCTGATTTATTATCAACTAAGTTTATATTACTTAATTATTTAATTAATTATTAATAAGAATCATTAATAATATAATATAATTTTTATAATTAATATAAATATTAATTTAAAAATAAAAATAATTTATAATTATTAATAAATAAAATTTAAAGTTAAAATATCTTCAAAATATATAAGTTTCAAATTAAATTCGCTTTAGCAAATTAAAAATAAAATTTAAAAATAAATAAAAAATTAATTATTAAGTTATTTATTTTAATAAAATATAATAACTTTTAGTGATAGTTTATTAATAAATATTACATAAGAGATTAAAATAAATTATTCAATTTATTCATTTATAAAATTATTTATCTTTAAGTTTTATTTAATATATAATTATTATCGATAATAAAAATATAATTACATTCATATTAACAATCAATATGTTTTTTTATTTGAAAAAGCATAGAACCTAAAAACATGGCCCCTTAAATAATCCTCGTAGATACTTGATTATGAAAGATCTACCTTAGTTGTACTTTAATATAGCTAATTAATAGCTTCCCAATTTCTCAAATTGCTTGCCCTTTAATATCTACAATGCAAAGTTCTTTGCTCTATATGCCTCATTGTTTATAATCTCAATGTTGAAGTCTCTTATTCTTTGCTCTATATGTCTCATTGTTTATAATCTCAATGTTGAAGTCTCTTAAAAATGCAACCTTAAGCCTAATAATCTTATAAGGGGGTATATGTGGCATTACTTTGTAATCTAAAGAGCCTTGCTTTTTTAGTTCCAACATTCTCAATCTCACTCATGGATGGATTAATATATCTTGATTTGAAATACAAAACTATGTTATTTTAGAGAAGCATGTATTATCCACTCATAACCCTTTTTCCAAACAACGATTATTTTAAAATTTTCATTCTTCATATATAAATAATCAAAACTCTTCTTAATAATATATTAGAATAGAGCTTATCTAAATGCCTTACTGAATTAAATAACATTCCAACCTTTAATTTAATTGGCCTCATAATATCAAAATATGCATTAAATTATAGGAACCTAGGCCTTCTTCCTTCTACATCTCAATTGTCATCCACTTTCATGAGCTCATATGAATCTTCATATAATGAATTCATTTGCATTTTCGGCATGTTATTTATAGGGACTTCTTTTACAGTCTTACTAATTTAAGACTTTAAATTGAAACGATCATAAAGAAACATGTTAGTTTCTTTAATAGCCTCTTAACTAAATATCTCATTAAATATATCATAATGAACTAGGATCATTAAAATCACTTAGTGCTTCTTTGCCTTGAATGTCACCGCCATATGTTGTATTATCTGAATGACTTTTATTTGTTTCAATTGAGACTACATGAGCATTATAAGAAGAACCTTCACCCTTTTGAAGTTCGCTAGAAACAAAAGTAAGTTGTCTCCTTCTTCGTAAGCATAAACATGTCGTTCTCCTTCTCTAGAAGTAAAAGTAATTTGTTCACTCTCCTCAAAAGCACAATCAGGTTATTCACCCTATCTAACCTCACAAACAAAGTGTTCACTATAGTAGATTGACCTTTCCCACCAAAAGCAATAGCAACAAAGTGACGATCAACTGAAATAACCTCCTTTAAGCATTTGTCATTTTGCTTTAAAAAGGGATATTCAACATTGTTCATAAATACTTCCATAAGCTCATAATCATTATTTTAAATTAATTTGATTATGTTGATGATTTGCACCTCACTTATCAGGTCTCTAATCCCATCCTCAAAAAATTCATGACAAAATTTTTAACTGAAGTCTATAATCTCTCTGTATCTTAAGTCCTTTACTCTGAGAATGAATTGTAATATAGTCAAATGACTCGGCTCCACCTTATATAATTCTCCTCTTTCATAGCACATGGTTAAATTAGGTCCCACCATACCAAAACTGAATTTTAACTTAGGGGTTTGTCATCACATGAAAATAAATTTACAATAACATAATATTTTAATAAATTAAACATATTACAAAAATGAATTTTTATTTGTTTGGAAAGATTAAAGAGGAAAGTGAAACATGCTCAACTATGCATCTTCAATAAAAATAATAAAAAATCAGTTTTATAAAAATATTATTCTATGAAGATGTAAAACACAAAAAGGACATCCATTGAAACCAATATGCCCAATTATCATAAGATTTTATATTGCATTTGGAAAATAAAATTTCCATGTATTTAGTTGCACCTTAAAGGAATTCCCTTAAATCTAGAGGCAGAGTTGGAAAATTGCATAAGACATTGTAGCTGTTAGTACTATTAGAGCTTTTATATCTAAATGATAGTAACAATGGAACAAACAGTAGTCCATAGTCAACCTGCTGGCTATGAAAAAATTAAGCTAAAAACTAATCAATCTTCTTATTAATAAAGACCATGACCTTTAGTGCAATGCAAGCAACATCATAAATGTCAAAATCTTTGTATTAAAACTAATCGTAAGTTGATGAAGTAACTTATAAAAAAAAAGTTAATCAATCAGTTATGATTAAACAGACACTAGGAAATACAAACTCTTTGTAAATATACATGCATGCTTTATAACTAGAGATAGAAATGGACTGAATTGATCTAAGCCTAACCGATGGTCGATCATGCCTAGTTCATTTCAGTTATAACTCAAACCTAATCCAAAGCCTAGTAAAATTCAAAATTTGTAGCCTGAATGTCTAAAACATCTTCATTTTGAAAAAAATTCCCAAACTAATGTCATTTTATATTAGAGGACGTGAGGCATTTGGGTCATCAAGTTAGACCTCGGGCTAACCCCCTAAGCTTGAACCTTTTCTAAATTCTAGGCTGATTAGACCTGGCATGTTGACTTCGGTCTGGCCTCCAACCATCCTTATTTATAACTAGCAATGTTAATGCCTTAGATTCCACCATTACCTAATTTTATTAATTCATATCTAAATCATAAGAATCCCCAAATATTGACATAATCAAAGAAATTAACAAATGTAAAAGAAAACAAAACAAATAAAGATTCGTGAACCTATAATCCCCAAATATTTTTTAAAACCTTAAAAAAGTATGATACAACAAAATAAAAATCTCACCTAAAATCCAATTTGTGGGTAACCCTTCATTGAACTCTTAATTTGTAATTTAACCCTAACACCAAAAGTCCTCAAATTATTTAAAGAAAATCCTAATATGCAATTAAAGCATAATCTATCCAAATTGATGTTGCAATCTACTGTAATTTATATAAAAACTGAAAATCCATACCTTTTATTCTTTTTTAATTCTAGGTTTGGAGGAATCCATTCTCACAATATCCCAAAACTAAGCTAACTCACCCACCTAAAACTCAAATTTCAAGCCATTTACCAACCTTGGACTCAAAGTTGGAGATGGAATGAAGAACATCTTTTTGTCATCATTTTGAATGCATGCAACTTTAGTTTTAGCTAAAACTAGGTAAAAGATGTTTTATCAAGTTTAGTTTACAATCTCAGCATATTGAGTTTTTAACAGTTTAGATTGGATTTAAACTGTGCGAGTTAGGCTTAAAGGGTTGGATTTAAGATGAACCATTGTATCTACATCTTTTAATTGGTCTATATTAACAATCTACAACCTCCGTGAAGTGATAAGGATGATACTATGAACAAATCATGGAGTGATAAGGATGATCATAAGAAATCCCACAAATCATGGAGTGATAACGTTGATCGTACTCACAAAATTATCAAAGGAAATATGGTTGGTGACAGGGACTTCTAAAGAGTAACAAATTCCTATTAAAGTGGTAGTTCATTACATGGAGTAGTTTATTAGACAAAGGAAACTCCATTTTTTTCCTTCCTTATCTTGTACAAGTGCTATATATTTATTAATCCTTTTGAGGCTAGTAATGAACATTCGTGAGACAAGAATCAATTCCATAATAATAAGATTCTTTGTTTTACTTCACCTCTGTTTTTCTCTTTTCTTTCTGCTACACCTTTGCTTTTTTCCTCTTGGTATCAAAGCCATGACTTCGTTGTCTTTGAATGTTGGAAATTTTGTCACATTAAAACTCATACAATCCAATTATCCATTATGGAGAGAACAAGCTTTAGGATTAGCAGAGAGTCAAGATTTGGTTGGTCATCTCACCAATGAAACACCAGTTTCAACAAAATCTACTACCTTAGATTCAAATATCGAAAACACCTCACCATAGTTGACAAAAGAATTCACTACTTGGCAAAAGTCCGATCACCTTCTCCGCGGTTGGATCATCGGAACCCTCTTTGAAGAAGCTCTTGGACTTATCATTGGCTTAGATATAACGCATGCAGTTTAGGAAGCACTGAAAGATGCTTATGCACAAGAATCTCAAGAGCGAGAGTTTACAGTACGACAGCAACTGACTTATCTTCACGAGGATGATAACAAGACCATTGGAGATCACATACGCATCTTTAAAGGTTTGTGTGATAATCTTGTTGCTATCGGAAAACCTATACCAGATAGAGAAAAAGTCTTTTCTCTCCTCACAAGTGTTAGTCAACAATATGAAACCTTTACAAAAATGATGTTGAAACCTCCAAGATCAACTTACTCTGAGCTGATCTCGCAATTGTTAAAATCTTGATTAGCGTCGAAACTAGTTTTTAAACCAACCAGATGCGTCTCTATCTCACCTTACTCCAAATTTAACCTTCTATAGCCAGCAATAGAAACAATCTCAAAGTACCAATTCAAGGAATCATAGCAGTACCTTTACTTCCTCAGTCGTGGACTTCAAGCACAACAGTTTCGAAACCAAAATCAAAGCTATCCAAAAGACTCAACATCAACTACACAATGACAACGATGATCACCACCTCTAGGAGAATAACGTATGACAGCAACAGAGGGAGACTTGTATCGTAATGAAACATGTCAATATTGTGGAAAACCAGGCCATATTGTTAAAATTCATTGGTGGATACCAAAGCGAATGACTCAAAATGATGAAATTCCACAAGCTCTTGCAACTCTCACTTTAGACAGCTCCATTTTTGAGACAAGAAAGCAAGATATGCTGACTAATATTCATAAATACTCTAGATCTGATGCAATCATAATTGGAGATGGTTCTTCTATACTATAACAGGTATTGGTGGTTCATATATTAAGCAAAAAGAAAAGATTTTTCCTCTTCATGATGTTCTTTTAGTTCCAAATCTGAAAAAAATTGCTTTCAATAAGTCAATTAACCTCTTAGTTTCCTATCAACTATGAATTTACTGACGTTGATTTTTGTATAAAGGAATGGAAAACAAGACATCTGTTAGTAACAGAGAAAAGGAAGCGTGACCTATATATCTTATCTGATGTACCAGAAGCACACTTCTCTCATCTTTTCAAGTCTGGCACTGCAGCTGTTTGACATCAACGCTTAGGACACCCTCAAGCTTCAGCAGTTCAGTTGTTAAAAAAATAAAGAATTAACTAAGTCCAAGGTTCTTTACGGATTGAACATTTATGTGATAGTTGTAAATTAGGAAAACTAAGTAAACTTCCTTTTGCTCCTTTTGAACATTCTAGTTCTGGTATCTTTAATAAGATTCATTGTGATTTGTGGGAACCTGCCTTGTTTTATTTGTTGGTAAGTTTAAATTTTATGCATAACGATTTTTTCAGGTATACTTGGAATATTCCATTAAAGCATAAATATGATTTTTTTGTTGCCTATTTAGTATTTGAATAGTATTTTGAACGACAATTCAATAAGAAAATAAAAATCTTCCACTCCGATGGTGGAGGAGAATTTGTTAACTCTAGATTATCATCACATTTTCTTGCGACAGGAATTATTCATCAGATTTCATGCCCCTACACTCTAGAGAAAACAGGTATAATTGAGAGAAGGCACAAAATTATACGCGAATTGGGTATGACAATGTTGTTCTATAGTTATGCACCTCTTTTTTTATGGGTAAAAGCCTTTATGATAGCAATTTTTCTTCTTAATCGGTTACCATCTTCATCTCCTCAGTTTGACACTCCATATTTCATGTTACATAGAACTCATCCTAACTACACATCACTTCAAGTTTTTGGTTCTAAATGTTTTACATATAAATGGGATACAATAAACCATAAATTTGACCCTAAAACTGTCTTGTGAGTTTTTAAAGGATACAGTGAAAAGCATAAAGGATATAAGTGCTTCCATCCACCTAGTTGTAAATTTTTCATTTCTCGTCATGTTGTGTTTGACGAGACTATTTTTCCTTTTAAGTCTTCATCTCTTTCCACTTTTAAATCACATGCTCTTAACATATTTGATTCTTAGTTGCCTTCTTCTAACAATCTTCTTGCTTCATGTAGTCATTTATAAATGTCTACACTGATAACTTACATTCCATTACCATCTGTTGATATTCATAGGTCAGAATCCATACCAAATTCACTACATGACACACCAAAGCTTAATAATGTTAGCACTGTCCTTGATCATCCAAGTTCTAAAGATCCGAATCTACCTACCCTACTGATTGACTTATGTTCTGAACACGTGCATGCACTTGAGTCCCTTCCTTCTATAAATACAACGTCACCTCATGAAGCACTAGTTACTTATCCCATGATAACTAGGTCCAAACTTGGAGTTGTCAAGCTAAATCCTAAATATGCCTTGACAGTAACCTCGTCTGCTACAATACCTCGTGAACCAAAAAATATTAACTCAGCTGTATCGCATCCTGGTTGGAAAGTTGCTATGCTTGATAAACTTGTTGCACTACACCAAAATGAAACATTTAAATTAATTCCGCGCACTCCAGATATGCATGTAATCTGATCCAAATGGATTTTTAAGACTAAGCTGTAACCTGATGGTAAATTAGATCGTCTCAAAGCACATTTAGTAGCCAAAGGATATCATTAGATTGATGGTATTGGCTATATAGAGACGTTCTCTCCTGTAATCAAACCAGGTACAATTCGACTCATCTTAACTATTGCTCTTGTGAAACTTTGGCCCATTCGTCAACTTGACATTAAAAATGCTTTTTTATATAGAAACATCGTTGAAGATATATATATGGAACAATCGCTAGGTATGATTGATCCACAGAAACCTATGCATGTATGTAAGCTCCAGCATACTTTGTATGGACTTAAACAAGCACCGCATGCTTGGTTTGATAGACTCAGTGAATTTCTTATATCATATGGTTTCTTTTGTCGTGTAGCTGATCCTTCTCTTTTTATTTTTCATTTAGATCAAGGTTCACTTGTTTTATTTCTGTACGTTGATGATATGATTCTTACAGGGTCATCCACAGAGCTTGTTTCATCTTTTATTCAAATTTTGAGTTGTGAGTTCTCTATGAAAGAATTAGGTCTAGTGCATCACTTTCTTGGTGTTGAGATTTCTAGCATAACAGATGGGCTACATCTATTCCATGATACTATGCACTTACCATTCTTGAACGGTCCAATATGCTTCATTACAATCCCATGCCTACGCCTTTAAAGGTCAAATTCAAACCTGTTATAGATACTACTCGTATTACTGACCATAGTCACTTTCGAGGAATTGTTGGTGGTCTCCAATATCTCACACTGATGCGTCCAGATCTATCCTATAGTATCAACTATGTTTCACAATTCATGCACGCTCCTACAGTTACTCATTTGAAATTGGTTTAAAGAATCCTTCGATTCCTGAAAGGAACACTTAAAAGTGATTTGCACCTCACTTCCACTACAACTCTTGAATTGTCTGCTTTTTCTGATGTTGATTGGACTGGTTGCCCTACAACAAGAAGATCTACATGGTTACTGCGCTTTTCTTAGCACAAATATCATTTTATGGTGTGCTAAGAAACAACACACAATCTCTTGCTCTAATACTGAAGCTGAGTTCGTGCTATGGCTAATACTGTTGTCGAACTTACATGGCTTACTTATATTCTTAAAGATCTGCGCATCTCTCTCTTATCTCAGCTAATCCTCTATTGTGATAATATCAGTGCTCTGTCCATAATAATCAATCCTTTCTTTCATGCTCGGAGCAAAAACATCAAGTTGGATTATTGCCCTTGGATTACTTGTCACTAAACATGTGTCCTCTGATAAACAAGTTCCTGATATATTTACTAAATCTATATCCAAGGCTGCCCTCGCATATTTTTACAACAAACTGTGCCTTCAACCCCGACTCAATTTGCGAGGGGATATTAACAATCTACAGCCTCCGTGGAGTGATAAGGATGATACTATGAGCAAATCATGGAGTGATAAGGATGATCAAAAGAAATCCCACAAATCATGGAGTGATAAGGTTGATCGTACTCACAAAATTATCAAAGGAGATATGGTGGGTGACAAGGACTTCCAAAGAGTAACAAATTCCTATTAAAGTGATAGTTTATTAGATGTAGTGGTTTATTAGATAAAGGAAACTCCATCTGTTTCCTTCTTTATCTTGTACAAATGCTATATATGTATTAATCCTTTTAAGGCTGGTAATCAACATTCGTGAGACAAGGATCAATTCCATAATAACAAGATTCTTTTTTTTACCGTACCTCTGCTTTTTCTCTTTTCTCTTACTGCGCCTCTCCTTTTTTCTCAGTCTAGTGATGCTATTACTTGCCATATGTATTTAACTGTTAACTCTTTACATGAAAGTCTCACATAAGGGTTCTTTCTTAAATTAAAAATCATAAGGAGCTTTTTTTAACAATTTTAAAGTTTAAAAGCTTTTTTTATAATGAGTTAAATTATAGTAGAGTCTCGTATCTTTTACCCACTATTAAAATATAATTTATTTTAAAATATTCATTTTGTTAAAAATAAGGTAAAAGATAGCCACCTCTCTTGTGATTTCTTTAATTTAACCAAAACTCTTTGTAAAATCTTTTACTTTTGTGGAAAGTCTATAAGCCCCTCCGTCAAATTATTAGCCTTCATTTTTAACTTAATAATGTTGACCTTGCATTTTAGGATACATGGTATTCTAAATAGATAACCATGTTATGAGAGTGATTGAGAATTAGCAAGCAGCATGGATGACATATGTCAAACATGTATATTTATCATATTTGATATCGTATTTATATTAAAATGTAATAAAAATTATATAATTTATTCTATTACAAATTTATTATATTTATTAGTTCAATATGATAATAAATTTATATTTATTAGTTCAATACGATAATAAATTTATTTTTATTTTTATTTTCATATTTTATATTTTATGAATAATTAACAATTAATTTTAATAATTTTTAATAACAGAAAATTTTGAAAAATTTCTTATTATTTTACTGATTTAAGGCATTTATATCTCATTACTTACATAAAAATATTAAAATAAAAATTTAATATGTAATATTAATTTTGCTATTAAATTACGATATGTGATTAACAACTAATAAATCTAATAATCTTTTTTAAAGTTTTATAATTTTAATTTCTTAATAAATATTTATTTTATAATATTAATTTTAATATAAATAGTGATACGTAAATATAATATATTAATTGACATATATCATCCATATGATTTATCGATTCTCATTCACTTTTTTAATATGATTGTCTTTATGAAGTATCATGTCTCTTAAAAAATGTGATATTCGTTAAGAATATTAATGATAAAATTGAACTTGCCAACTGATTCTAGACATTTTATAAAATATAAAGATCTTATAAAATTTTAAAGTAAAAAAGAAATTGTTGTCTTTTATCCTGAAAATATGGTAACGCGGTGCAAGTTAAAGAATATAACAAAATTAAAAAATATTTAGTACTAAATAAATTGTTATCCGAGAATTTTATAAATATAACAGATTAAATATCGGAAAAAAGTGCAGTAACTGAAAATTCTCGGGCAACGAATTGCCGGTTATAGCTTCCTGCCTCATTATTTGGGAGGTGTATACTCCAACTTTAAGATTATGAAATCCCCTTCTTGAAATGTGCCCTCGTCTCAACCATACGACTACATTTTCAAAGTAAGAGACCCTTCCATCTTTCTTGTCATAAAAATAGGCACTATAAATTGTTCAAAAATATAATAGAAAAATGCTTACTCACACCAGTTACACCTACTTTAATGTGCATTTAGTTAAAGCAAAGTAAGAAGTCCGTCTAAGCACAAGGTGTGACAAGCACTCTTTGCTAATCACGTAAATTGGTAATTACTACCACCCATAACACGAGTCTCCATTTGTTACTCATGTAAGAAAAACATGAACGCGTCAAATTTCTCCACAGCCATAATCACCTATATCTAAGAACTCCCATTTTCTAATGCTTGTGCTTCTAAATAATATGTGGCTAGACAATGCTGTGATTCCCATTTTGCTGTTACCGATACTATATGGGGTAACCAAAGGAACTGAGCTAACACCAGGAGGGTCGCACTACAATTTCACAACTGGAAGGCTATCCTCACCATGGCTCAAGAAAGTAATGAACCACCCAAAGCCACGACCTGCTGGCTGCTGGAAAACGCCATGGATGTGTAGAAAAGGAGAAAGTCCACCTGCCCGATTGAGATGTTGCAGAAACCAATGTGTAGATGTGTCTTCTGATCCTAATAATTGTGGTTTTTGTAGGATCAGGTGCCCTTTTGCATGGCAATGCTGTGATGGCTTCTGTGTTGATACCAATATCAACCCTTTTAACTGTGGCAGATGCGGAAACAGATGTCCAGGGGGTGTTCGATGTCTTTATGGGATGTGTGGTTATGGTGGTCAGCCAACATCACCTGATTGGCCTCGACCTCCTTTTCCATTTCCTCCTAAACCACCTAAGCCATGGCCGCCCCACCACCACCACCACCCTCCGAAGGGCGGGGACGAACCGCCATCTTCTTCACTGAGCGGGAGTTTTTAGATATCATAATCACTTAGCAATATATGTGCTTTTCTATTTGTTATATTAGCAGTAGCCAAGGTTCTTTTGTTGTATGTTTAATTTCGTGGACGATCTTTATTCACAGTAGGTGTCGAACGTCCTATATATTCTATATAGTACATCTGCATCAGATCTATCTATATATATATATATTTGTGGTCACCTGCTCTGCACTTCCTTTCTAAATTCTACATCCTTTAAAGCTCGTCTATTCTATTTCCTCCTTCAAATGTTTAGATTTAGAGACTTGTTCACGTATGGATATGTTTTAAGGCGTTTATGGCTCTTCAAACTGTGTTGTGAGCTGGAAAATACAGCTTATTGAGCTAATCCTCTTCACTAATAGTAATTATGGACACGACAATTGAAGACAGATTATGTTTTTCTTTTCATGTAAATTATTGTTGAAGCCATTGTAGGAAATGAGTTGAAATGAATCTAGAACTGAAATCATTGGAGAGGCTAGAACATTTAATAAATCCAACCAACAAGAAATTTCTGTGAAAACTACAACATAAGTTGTGAACAATGGTTTGGTTTCACAGTATCATTTCTGCCACTCTATAAATGAAAAACCAAGCGTTCGAGCTTCTTGAAAGTAATACAAGATTGATGCAGAAGTTTATTCAAGTGGACGTGGATCTGATGAGAGTATTGCTTTCCACACCTGCCTTTCATTTTATCTATGAAAAAAGAAAGCTTAAAGATAGTTTTGAGCATTCAAGTAAAAAAAATTAAAGATCAATATATTGACGGAGGAATGATTAAATGATTGAAGCTTTCACTTAATGATTTATGACTAATTAATTTAAATACATAATTTATTATTTATTATATATTATATACATTAAAACTTTTATTTTAGTTAAAAGGCTATTGAGATTTAAATTAGATGAATGTTCCATGCGCTGCATTTGTTCATATTGGTGTCGAGATTCACATTGCATGCTCTTAGGATAAATCGAATGGAATGGGTAGATTGTTAATTTTAGGTAGTGCAGGTATGTTGTTTCAGTTTATACATCATCTCGGTTTAATCTAGTTACTGTGGTAGTCTGTATCTTGTATAGGTTTATCCTGGTGTGAGTTATAATGGTTCAAATCTAATTTTATAAGTCTCTAACAC
>JANQAP020000593.1:620352-635072 GCA_026874005.2 Erythroxylum coriaceum | reverse complement strand
TATGAATAACTCATAACCAAAAAATGCTCATAAACAAGAGGTTCCTAATAGGTTTTCATCCGTAATAGCTAATGGAATAACTGAGCAATGGATTCTATAGTCAACAGCCTCAAATCCATAAATGGGACGACACCATAACAAAGGAAGCCTTAAAGGAAGAAGCTATATATAATTCTTGATTGTGGAATTATAGTCTTTAGTGCCATGAACTTCCCTCTCCCCAGGGACATTTATATAACTCCACAGTAGTAGTAAATTGAACTACTCTATCCAGAGAAGGCATAACATCTAATTTCAATATGTTCTTCAATTGCTCACTTGACCCAACAGTGCCTGCAACACCACTTATAGTTTATAACATATGGTAACCATTTGCCTATGATATTTGGACACGTTAAGAGAAGCTACAAAATATTATGGCTCTTAGAGAGAATTATCAAACCTTCTTTAAACTAAACCTAGTTGATGCTAAAGCAATCTAAAATAATCCTATAATTTAAGGACAATACCAAAACAACCCCACACACCCAATAGACAAATACCTTATAATAAAGTGAAAATGCAAAATAACACCTATAGTTTTCTTAAATTCTCCGATAAACATGTTTGAAGCGAACATCACAAATAAAATGCGATTGATGGAGACTTCTTACAAGAAAAAAGAAACAAAAATTAATTATACACAAAATAAGGGATTTGACCAGGAAGAAAAGAACAACATTAATATGAAAAATAAAACAAAATGTTTAAAAGTAAACAAAAAAATTATACTACAACATATAACAAGTAATGTACCATTCGTGAGAAAATAGAAGTCAAAACAACGAAACAAATAGTAAAACAAACTATAATGTAGGAGCAATCAAAACGAATGATCAAGACTAAAAGCATGAAATTGATCAATCAAATGACAATCAACGATGGATGATGATCAAAATCAACAAGAGAATCGTATGAATAATACACAAAACACAGACATAACCTTGTGTTGTAGTAAAAAATTATTATCGAAGCAATAGATTATCAATTAGAAACGTATTTCTGGTAACAAATTGGTGTCTGTTGGGGAGAAAACGCAGCGTTTTGAAGAGAAAGAGAGATAGAGAGGAAGAGGATTGCTTGGAGGTGGGTTTTGTGTACTTGGTTTTGCAGATATGCTAGTCTGCCCATTGATAAAACAATTGATAATTGATTCGGTTGGTTATATGCTTTACTTTGTTTTGTTTGACACGGAATTGGGCAGAGACTAACCACGTGTGAGTTGCGACGGTCCCTTGGCTTTTGCAGGTGGAGACGAGACCAGAAAGTGGAGAAAAGAGACGAGAGCGTGAAGAGGGAGAGAGAGCTACTGGGCGTGAGTGAGACTAGACGATGCGTGAGTGAGAGTTTCTAGTTGAGGGGAACATGCGAGACGATTTTTCTGGTGGGAGGAGAGGGATGAACTTGTCCAGAATCTGTTTACCTATTCCAGACGTGTATGGAATAGGTAAAGACAAGTTCATATCATCTTTATTTATTCTCTCGTGTCCGGGAATTATTAATCTTAGGAATACTTATTCTGTTGGCTTTATGTTAACCAAACAACGAAATACTTAATTATTAGGAATAGATGGGTAATAGAATACCTATTACCCTTAACCAAACAGCCTGTAAGTAGAATAACTTTATCAAATCAGTTATTAAGTTAAGTAACAGAAAATAATAATAGAAAAGAAACTCTCTCTTTATTTGTCCAATGGTGTCTCCCATTATATTCTCTTTTCTTTACTTCTCTTACAAGCTAAGTTAAGGTTTATATCCCAAAATTGAATGCGAAGCCAATAACTCGTATAAATATGGCATAGTCCAGAAGAAACAAAGTTATGTAATTCATCGAAAGAAACTGCATATAAACAAAACAAGATATATTATGTATTAACATAATATTTGGAAGTCGAACATTACTATATGTTTAGCCTTACTTTTCTCCCATAATCATTTACATTAATAATATGTAATTATCTAGTTGATTTTGTTTCTTTAGTTAGAGTTACTAAAAGTTTATAAATAGAAGAATGTACATAATATTAGAACATACAGAAATATAGAAAGCTTTAGTCGTTTCTTCTTTACTCTTTATTTCTAAATGGTATTAAAGCACAAGGAATATAGATGTGGGATCCACTATCACAAAAACTTTGAATCACTCGGCACGTCATTTTTTTGGAACATAAAATGTTTTTCATAATATCAAAATTCTGAGTCAGCGAACCTTCACATAAATTTTTTTGACCCCACCATATATTTGTTTCTTGATATATCTTCTGCAAGTTTGCCTACAACTTTAAGAGTTTAACACCACTGATGCTTGATTCTATTGTATCTTCTCCGAGTGCAGATCCTCCACTCTCACCAAATAGCTCTTCCTCTTCTATTTATCACCAAAATCTACCGAGTCCTAATAACCCCTTCGTTAAGTTAACCCTTTATGTGTCTTAAAGACTTCTATGTTTATTCCACTATTGTCTCTCTATATGAACCTCGTGCTTATCGCGAGGCCAACTCTAACCGTTTATGGCAATAAGCAATGGTGGAAGAATTGGAGGCTCTCTCCAAACGAACACTTGGGACTAATTTAACTTGCATCTAGATAAATATATTATTTGTTGTAAGTGGGTCTATAAAAATCAAGACTTGAGATGATGGATCAATCAAAAGATACAAAGAACGATTGGTTGTAAAGGGTTTTACTCAAGAATATGACATGTATATGAGGAAACCTTCGCTCCAGTCATTTGCCTGAATTTAGTCCGCAGTCTTATTGTAATAGAAGTTAGTAAGCATTGTGAATTGTTCAAGATGAATGTCAAGAATGCCTTTCTCAGTGGTGATCTTCATGAAGAAATATATACGTAACCTCTACATGGGTATACTTATTCACCTAATAAAGTTTGTTGCCTTCGCAACGCTTTTTATGGTATTAAAAAAGTTCCTTGAGCATGCATTGCAAAATTCAGTTCCATCATCGACCGTCTTGGCTTTATGTCCACCTCTCATGATCATGCTTTTTTATCCGTAAAATAGATCAAGATGTACTGTTCTCTTTCTATATGTTGATGACATGATAATAACTGGTAATGACACTTAGTGGATCGCTAACCTTAAATATTGCTTCATTAACAGTTTGAAATGAAAGATTTAGTTCCCTGAGTTATTTTTTAGGTCTTGAAGCCTCTTTTAATGATTCAAGCTACTACTTATCTCAAGCCAAGTATGCTACTAATCTTATCTCTCATGCTAGCCTTATAGACACTAAGATTACTGGCACTTCACTTGATTATAATGATCATATCTCCGCCATCGTTGGAACTCCTTTAAGTTATGTTACACTTTATCGACAACTAGTTGGTAGTCTTATATACATTATTGTTACTCATCCAGGAATTGCTTATGTTGTTCATGTTGTTAGTCAATTCATGTCTGCACCTTACCCACTTTTCTATCATTCTCTGTATAATTCAGTACATTCGAGGAACCATATTTTATGGACTTCACTTTAGTCATTAATCCTCATTGGAATTACTTGACTGGGTTGGAGGTCTAACTTATTGTCGATCTACTACTAGCTAATATTTCTTTCTTGGCACATCTCGTATTTTTTGGCGCAGTAAGAAGCAAACAATTATCTCTCGCTTAAGCACTGAAGTAGAATAATAAGCCCTACCTGATACTACTTCTGAACTTTTATGGTTAAAATGGTTACTTCAAGACATATGTGTCTCCTTCTCTTAAGCAGTTCCTCTCTTTTTTGATAATCATAGTTCTATACAAATTGTTCACAATGATGCCTTTCATGAATAAACTAAACATATCAAGATCTGTCATCTTGTGCATCATGCATCATCATATGTTTTTAAGAACTATACTATTTGTCTCAATCTCATCTCAATCACAAATTGAAGATCTTTTTACCAAATCACATCCACCTCGATGTTTGCAAGATCTTCTCTCCAAACTCAAGTTATCGTCTTCACTACCACTTTAAGTTTGAGGGGAGATATTAACATTATATTTGGAAGTTAAACATCACCATATATTTAGACTTACTTTTCTCCCAGAATCATGTAAATTAATACTATATAATTATTTAGTTGATTTTGTTTCTTTAGTTGGAGTTACCTAAAGTGTATAGATAGATAGATGTCAATAACATTGGAACATACAGAAATACAGAAAACCTTCATCGTTCCTTCTTTACTCTTTATTTCTACATTATGTTTTATCATTCTTAAACGAATTAAGCCAAGTTTCACTCAACATTCCAATCCTATATAGTTGGTTTATTAAACCACGTATATTTGTCAACTTGGAACCAATTAAGGAGATGATGAGAGAACATGTTTGGCACTTGCTTTTCTAGCAACTCCTTCCATAATTGGACCAGGAAGCTTCTTAAACTTAGTACTTCATCCTTATTTGTCAAAGCAAACATAGATAAGATTGTGAGTGTGACCTCTCTTCAATTTACTAGGCTAAGAATGAACATGAATCCACCAAGGATGAGCAATAATCCACCGAACCTTTTAGCTTAGACTAGAAATTAGGTAGCATTAACTCTCTTTTGTAATATACAATTAACAAGAGTTAGAATTATGTACGTAACCCACATAGTGTGATTATAAGTAATTTGTATAGACTTAGTGAGGGAAGGCATACGTTATGGTTTATGTAAACTGCAAAACAAAGTAAAATAGGTTATATTAGTGTTTTTTTTCAACTTAATCATTTTAATATTAATAAAATTGATATTTGATGTAGAAAATGTATTTTACTTACGCCCATGTGAAAATTAGAACATCTTACAAGGCAAGCCATATTAGCTCCATTAATAGAGAGTCTAATGACGGACTATTTTTATGAAAAATTTTAAATTTCAAGTAATTACTGTCACTTTTTAAAGTTCAGACTATAATTGAAAATTTTAGTAAAGTTTAATTTTTTTAAAATTAACCCCATTCATTTAAGAATTATCTTTATATTATTTCTAGTGGTTACTCTATTAAGACTAGAGATTAATAGGATAAAAACAGTAACATATGTTGTATTCCTTGCTTATAAAAGAAGTTTTCAATCATATAAACTAAAGTATAGAGAAACTTAAACAAACGTATGAGTGCCTTTTAGAGAATATATAATTTCACTTAACTAACTTGATAAAGAATTCTTTTAGAATATTATTTGCATGTCTATGGCAATTTTTAATGCAATGATTTTAAAAGTGATCATTTGACTTTAGATCTCTAAAATATCTTATATAAAGATTGTTATATTTTGATATTACTAATGACCTATCTTAGTCAGGGGTAGCTCAATTAATATTCATTGGATATAACATGAACTACATTCATTATCCTAAAGTAATTAGAGAGAATATTTATTGTTCTCGATTAGATTGATTTGAGATCGTTGGCCAAGTTAGAATGATACTTTGAAAATAATCTTCAAATATCATTAATAAAATCAATTACTAATAATAAATAACTAATACGATTAGACTCAAATATAGTAGAACTATAGACTCCATGTCTAATTGAAATATTGTATGATAAAAGAATTGAATTATTCGAAAAAATCATGTACAGAAAGATTAGTTAAAACCAAATTGATGTTCCTAATATTTAGGTAATCATGATACATTTTTAGATATCAATCTTGATCTATGGATATAAATCGTTTAATTAAAGCATCAAAGATAAACAAAAATAGAATAATTTATCTAATCTTAAATACAATTTACATTTATAATCTATATATGTTGTCAACACATTCGGAAAATTAATAAATTACACACAAATAATTGGTGATGAGAGAAAAAGGTAACTCAATTAAGTTAGACTTGAATGTAAAGTTTGAGAACTATTAGGATTAAATATAAGATATTCAATAAATTGAATTTTATTTAGACCTAATTTATATTTAATTAGAATTAATTATAATTATAATTATAATTAATGTTTAATTGAAATTAGAATTATATTTAAATTAAATTATTAAAAAGGTTCAAATCATTTTACAAACATACGTAGGCTCTAAAGAAGCTAAATTTTTTTACTTGCCCCTCTCTGTAGTACTTATAGAATTCTCAAAACCAGTTCATTATTAGATGTTGGACACTTGTGCAGCTACGGTGGTAGTAATGAACCTATTTTAGATATCAATTCGAGAGGAGCTAATATGATTAGATTCAAACAAGGTAAACATTAATTTTATGTTCTATGTTTAATCAAAATATTGTATGATGAAATTATTAAATTATATGTAAACGTCATACACGAAAAGGTTAGTTAAAATCATTTTAATATTCCTAATATTTAAGTGATCATAATGCGTTAATTTACGTTAATTTTAATATGTCGATATAATTATTTAATTAAAAAATAAATATAAATTAAAGTAGTTTAATTTATCTAATCCTAGAAGAGTTATAATTTATATCAGTTGTCTGCATATTTAAAAACTTAATGAGTCATAAATAAAGAATGGTTAATGAGAAAAAAAAAGATAATTTAATCAAGTTAGGCTTGATTGAAAAGTTTAAAAACATTTAGGATTAAATATAAGATATTTAATAAATAACGATTAGTATGAGATATTGAATATTACTTGGTCCAAATTGATATTTAATTAGAATTATTTTTAATTTTAATTAAAGTTTAAATAAAATAAAAATATATTTTATTTAAATTGCTAAATTGTCAAACTTTACTATAATAGGCATATGTTCCAAATAAACTTAGGCTATGTTTGGTTGGGGTTTATTAATGAAATGAAATGTAAATTTAATATTATTTCATCGTTTGGAATGAGGGTTTGGAATGAAATGAGATGAGATAAAAGATGAGTGTTTCATATTACATCACATTTTATCCTAAGCAATAAAAATGATAAATCTCCAATTTGGATGATTTATAATGGAATATAAAATGATAAACAACTTTTTACTGTATTACAGTATAAACACTTCTTCATAACAACATTCATTATATTACATTATGAACCCTTCCATTCCTCTCAAATAACAATTTTCTAATATTATATTCATTTATATTTCATTCTATTATAAATCATTTCATTATGTTAAAAACTTTATGTCTATTCAAACATATCTTAATACTTCTTAATTACCTCTATCTAAAAAGCTTGTGAAATTTTATGTTTGAATATTGTTATAGACTGGACGTTTTGCAATTACAGAGGTAGCAATCAACTTATTTCGAAAATCAGTTTGAAGGGAGTTGCAGAAAAAAGATGATTCTTCATAGACAAAAAACATAAATCTGGAGACAAAATTTGTACATCAGATGTCTGGGGCCAGGCGGGAGTAAGTAGAGTATGTATAAAATAAAAATTAAGCGATGGGAAATGGTAACTCTCTATGGTTGTCATGAGAATAAGGTAGAATCAGACAAAGATCAATTGTTTGCCGACAATATCAATGGGATGGGGTAAGCATACTATCATGCGCACCAAGATATTGTTCTGTAGCAGAACATCACCAATGGTAGGCAGTGGCTAAGCGATTCTCTGTCACATGCGCTCATGGGCACGTCAGAGATTGAGGTTTATGGGTTTCTGGCAACGTGGGTTTGGTCCAAACTTCAGAGATTCGAGGTTGTAGAGTCGTATCAAATAATTGATTTATGCAGTACGAATTTGCAGAAATTGCAGTAGCAGCTTTCCTCTTCTCGCATACGACAGAAGAAGTTCACGGGCCTGCTGTATTCAAGCTATGTTAATTGGTGGGTTAAAAAAATATAGTTTCTCGTACTTTTATTCCAATTTTAAAATAGTTTTATTATTGGAAAAGTACTTTATGGTTTTAGATATTTAAAGTAAAGATCTTTTGTTAAATCAGTGTAGGGTTATTTAATATTTAAATTTTAATAGATATTGTATCTGATTGATTCTTAAAAATATGATAAACTTTTATATAATTGCTCTAAATCTATTTTAATAATAATTTATATTAAACTAATTCTATTAAAACTAATAGAAATGATTGTTTTGGAGTTTCCAACGTTATCAAATATTTTTAACTAATTTAAAGTAATAAATAAAATTATAAAATATATTTGTATTTTTTAACCCTCAATTAGTTTAAGTACCTTGTAATCATAAAAAGACCTTGTAAATTAACAATAACAACACTAAATAGAAATCTCACTGAGATATAGGGTATGAAGAGGTCCAGTAGTACACAATCTTAGCTCTAACTATTAGAGATGTTGTTTCTAAAACTTGTAAAGTAAATGAATAGTATATAGTATTTATTTACCATTAAATTTTTTAGCTTATTATTTAAAAATTTACTAATCACTTCATATTAAGAATTTTATTAATGTCATTTAAAAATATAAAGAGTAATTTACAAGTGCTTAATTTTTAACAATTATTTCATTTTTCTGATTTTGTAAATTTAATCAGTAACTTTTTCATTTCTGAACCTGCCATATATATAATACATTTCATTATTGTAAAATAAATTATGTTGCATTAATTTTAAAGCTTAAATTTTAGACAAAGAAACAATCTTTGTATTACAAGGTAAAAGACAGGATCTAATGTTACATGCGGTGCGATCCTAACTAATAAACATTGCTAGGATCTATCTGGTTACTAAGCACTGACCATCGGCCTCACTTGTACACTGTACAGCTCTGATCCATACACAAAAGAAGCTTTCATCTGTCCCAAATACCTTATTTCAATCCTGTGTTTGCACTAAAATAACGTCATTTTATATGTAAACAGACATAAAATAATGTCATTTTGAGACAAAAATATGGTTAAAATGGGATGTAATTGGACAGAAAATCTCAACCTCAAAGTTTCAGGCTGCTATGGCTGTAATAAGGTCTATAACAGTAAAGAGGTGTGTTGAATTTGTATGTTGCTTTCACTGCTATTGCACTGATTAAAGACCTACCTATTACCTAGGCCCAGGTCATTTGGACTTCCAGGCCACGGCCCCCTTATTAAGTACATACAGTGTGACCAAATCCATACCTGAATAAGTACTTTGCAACGTATAGAGAAATGGACCTAAGCCTGATGCATCCTCCATTGCTTCACTATTTCCTTGCATTGGGTTCTTTTTAACGTGAAACTTTTTGAATATGCTCTCCGCACGTAGAGATGTCAAAATAGGTTCGTTTTGGCCCGTTTTTAGTTCGGACTGATTAGGCTACAGGTATGTCACAAATTGACCATAGTTGGCCTGACCTACGGCCCAATCATTACTTTCAAAATGATCTAAAATTTTTCTTAAAAAATCAATAACGGGCCAGCTCGGCCAGCCTGTGACTTGTCAGGGCGACTCATCCTGGCTTGTAACTTGACCTGTGACCCGACCTGACCCGGTCCATTGACATGTCCAAAGTCACGAGCCATACTTTCAATTATGGATACGTAACTATGAGACAAAATAACCAAAATAATCTAATCTTATATACAAACATTTTCCTTTATTATGTAATGTGGTAACTTTTTTTAATCTATTTTTAAAGTACTTCAAATATTAGATATAAATTTTCTGTAGAAATGCCTTAGCTATAAACTAAAAAAAGAATTTTCTTTTAAAATAACTCAACTATATTTTTTTTAGAAAAGTGACTTTTAAAATTATTTAATAGTGACTTTTCCGTATAAAGTAATAAATTAGTAAGAGTATTTAATAAAAAAGGACTTTTAGAAATAAGAAATTATAATAAAAATTTTTAACTCTATATTTTTCCTTAAACTTTTTTATCAAATAAACTTACAACTAATTTAATAATGTCATTTAGGATAAAATTTAAAATACCATGAATTAGATATTATAAATTGATAAAAATTAAATATAAAATATAAATTTAATTATTTATTTTAATAAAACTAAAAATTAATATTTATTTCATTTGAAATTTTTAAATACTATAAATTAAATTCAACAATCTAATATGATTATTATTTGTGTTCCTAATATGATTTTAATTTTTACAATTACATTTAATCAATATGTTTATTAATTAATATTTTTTATTTAATCAATAACTCAAAATTTAATAAATTTTCAATTAATTATGATTTCATCATGGTTAATACTTTTAAAGACTATAGATAGAAGTATATCACTTAACCATTATTATTTTATTGTAATTGTGTATGTAAATTTTGACATAACAATTTTATTTAAAATTGTTATTATGTTACTTTTTATAGTATAATAAAAAGTTGATAAATTTAAAATTAAAGGATAAATTTACACTTTTTGTCAAACTTGGAGACCTATATAAATATTTTTTTCAAATGTTATTAATAGTAAAAAAATTAAATCTCTTATTTCAATTAATATATACTTACCATATCATACAAATTTAAAGCGTGCTGATTACATCTGAACTAGTGCTAAAAAATAATATTTAAATAATATTTTTTAGAAAAAATTAAGATAATTTAGCAAGAGATTTAGTTAAGAAATTTAAATGCAAAATTAAAAAGTTTGCTTGAGGCATATGTGGCAACTTCTCGTGTACAAATTCCTAAACATCGAGTAACTCCCAATGCGGAACTGCCGACTCCATTACCAATCTGAACTCCCCACTCCCTTTTTGGTGACCAAAAATCTGCCGACCTCACTCGTATTAAATTCACGAAGACATGAATGCCATACATCACTGCTCGTAATTAAAAAGGTCTTCCCTGGGAAGGCTCCAAATACTCTAAGCAGCTTTTCCTTGGCCTAACCTACCAACTAATCAGCACATAATGTTTCTTTAGTCTCTTTCTCTTTTTCTTAAACAAAATTATTATCGTGAAGACTATGAGAAAGTAAAGGGATAAGGTCGGAGGTGCAATTGCCGTAGAAGAAAGAAAAGCAAGTCAATATGGATTTGCACATCCCTGCTTGACATTTTAATGCATTCCCATCTTTCTTTCCTATCTAAAGTGAACCAACCTTTCAACTTATACACCACGAAATTGGTCATTGTCTCTTAGATAGTACGCTGGTGACCAACATAGCCTAGGTTTTATGCTTCATATAGAAAATACTTGTACAATATCAGCAAGTGTTTTTTTATCATGGGGACATTAATTAACATGCATTCCGATAAGAATCTGATTAATTGCTTTACTAGCCTTCACCTGAGATACATTTTTTTCTTTTCTCCTTTCGTATGCCTAGTTAAAGCTGTATAATGACTAATTACTAGGAATTTACAATGGAGGCCATGCAATAGCTACAACTACAAACTTCATTCCTTGGTTATTTCAATCCGTGTGCAAATCTTTCTACGAGTAAGTAAAAAAGGTGAGCTGATTTGCCTTTTCTCCTTATTAGATTAAAAACATAACATTGCGGTCTGCGGATTAGTAAGGAACTTCTAAGGTTGCTAGTTTATATATATGTTAGGTATATAATACCCATAAAATAAGTGTAATCAAACAAAGGACTTGGAATCATTAGTTGAATTTGCGTGAACCATATTATGGAGCGTTTATCACGCCAGCACCTGAAGCAAGCAACTTACTGTTTGTCCTGTCTTTTATGGAGAACGTTCTTGGTTGGATTTGATAGAGACTCGATAAAATTAACCATGAAATTTCCTGGTCATGATGATAAGGAAAAGAAAAACATCAACAACCCCGACAAAGAGTGATGATAGTGACACGTGTTTTAATTAATCTACCTTAATTTCTTTTTAATTGCTAGCAGCTATCGAAGGTATTGACAAGAGAAGTTACGTGGAGATGACGACGTTGGTAGAATGCCAAATGTGGAGGCAACTTTAGTAACAAATTCTTGAGAACCGATGTAAAACAATTAGAGATGATGGGTTCAAATGCTCCGTCCATAAACAGGCGAGCAGCATTTCTTGGGGGTTAAGGGTTCCAATATGAACCAAATCATGACTAGTACATTGCAAGTGATTGTAAAATGGTACGCATAATCGCAGTTCCACTTCGGCTTGTTCTTGCAATGATTGAGACGCTCTACTAACTCTGCCCCTCTTGGTCTCTGATCCTGGTGGTTTGGCTGGGCTTTGGCTAATTAATTACTACTAGATGCTAGTAATCCCAAACATAAGATTAAGGTATCAATTAATTCTTTAATTAGTTGTTTTTTTTATATCAAAGATCAACACAACTCAACGCCGATCATATGTTTATGTGAGAAGTTGATCCGAAATTTTCAGTTTAAGATGAATTTAATAAGTTCAACAAATCTGAGAATGACATATAAACATCGTCGAGAAAACTAATAAAGTTCAGGTTTTCTTGCTTATAAATTAATGGTATTTCCAGACATTATGATAACTGCAAAGAAATAAAAGGACAGCTGGCTACATGCAACGTTCATATTTTAGTAAAAACAAGACACTCAGACGTAAACTCCTATGCCATGATCGTATGTATCAAATCAACCAAGGTCTAACCTTTTTATGGTAAAAAGAATAGGAAGAAAAGAAAGATACAATAACCTTAAAAGATCCGTTATGCCCACTAACTATTTATCAGGCATTAACTTAGGCCAACTTCTTCGTACTGTGTCGGCCTACAAATTTGATGTCTTCAAGACGTTGGGTTTTGATCAGACACCAACGGCTGTGATGGCATTGATAGAAACAACACCGATCAAAACCTGTCAACCACAAACTGAAACAGTACAGAAACGGTCTTGTTGAAGAGCTGTGGGGTTGGTGGAAGGGAAGTGGGAATAGGCGGTTCCGCAGGCTGACCTATTTAACCTGGTGGGCTCCACCATAAATCAATAATCAACGGTGATTATTTGCTTATAAAACCTTGTTATTATCACCACCTTCCTAACCTCTCCACTTATCACAAAGCCGTGCTCTGTTTTTCAATTAACCAGAGCACGAACATGGCTACTCTCTCTCACACATTCTCACTCTTATTTCTTCTTCTCAGCTTATTTGATCTTTCAGGTACCTACTTTGTTCTTATAACAGTGTCTTAGGTTCAAAGATTCAAACTTTTGCCTATTTTGTGGTTACTTACTATCTTCATCTATTTTCATTCCCTTTTGTTTTGTGCAAGCAGAGGCAGTGGGCACAATAGGCGTGAACTATGGCAGAGTAGCCAACAACCTCCCAACCCCGACCAACGTCGTGCAGCTTCTGAAATCTCAAGGTATTAACAGAGTCAAGCTCTACGATACAGACTCAACGGTCTTAACTGCACTAGCCAACTCAGGTATAAACGTAGTCGTAGCGCTGCCCAATGAGCTACTATCCTCCGCTGCCGGTGACCAGACATTTTCCGACAACTGGGTCAAGGCCAACATCTCAAGGTACTACCCCTCCACACAAATTGAAGCCATTGCTGTCGGCAACGAAGTGTTTGTCGACCCGAAGAACACGACTGACTTCCTCGTACCAGCCATGAAAAATGTCTACAACTCCCTTCAAAAATTTAATCTTTCAGCGATTAAAATCTCGTCTCCTGTCGCTCTCAGCGCGCTACAAGCATCGTATCCACCATCTTCCGGGTCATTCAAGAGTGCTTTAATCGAACCAGTGATCAAACCTATGTTGAATTTTTTCCGACAAACAGGTTCATATCTTATGGTGAATGCATACCCTTTTTTTGCATACTCTGCGAACGCCGATAAAGTCTCTTTGGACTACGCTTTATTTAAGGAGAACTCAGGTGTAGTGGACTCTGGTAATGGGTTGAAGTACAACAGCCTCTTGGAGGCTCAGCTCGACGCTGTTTATTCCGCCATGTCGGCCATCAAATACAACGACGTAAAGATTGTTGTGACAGAGACTGGGTGGCCGTCTGCTGGTGATGAGACGGAAGTTGGTGCAGGTGAAGCCAACGCCGCTTCGTACAACAGTAATCTAGTCAAGAGGGTGCTGACAGGAAGTGGGACTCCATTAAGACCTCAGGTCCCACTTAACGTCTACTTGTTTGCCCTTTTTAATGAGAATGAGAAACCGGGACCAACTTCGGAGAGGAACTACGGACTGTTCTACCCTAATGAAGCTAAGGTTTATGATGTACCATTCACATTGGATCAGCTTAAAAGTGCGCAGTCAACGCCGGCCAATGGGAGCAAGACTCAGGTTCCGGTGACCGGAGACGTGTCCAGTGCGGCGACGAGGGGGCAGACGTGGTGTGTAGCCAATGGGAATGCATCACAAAAGAAGCTCCAAAATGGGCTTGATTATGCTTGTGGGGATGGAGGGGCTAAATGCGGTCCGATTCAGCCTGGTGCCACGTGTTACGAACCCAATACACTTGAGGCTCATGCGTCCTATGCCTTCAATAGTTATTATCAATTGAAGGCTCGTGGTGCTAGTACTTGTGATTTTGGTGGTGCTGCATATGTGGCCACTCAAGCTCCTCGTAAGTACTCAATTCACATCTCGAATATTTTGCTCAGTCGCAATTCTATCTACACACCCAAATTACTTAATCTAACTTTTAATCCGAAACTTAAAATCTTTGACTACATGTCATTCGAGTTGAAATTGTTAGACAAATGTGATTGTGGTTTTAGCTTGAGACCGAAGGGTAATAATCATATAGTTGTGATAGGGTTCCATTAGATATGTACTTTAGTTGGCGTGTGTGGAAGGAAAGGAAAAGCGTCCAATAGGACTACCAGAATTTAGGTGTGAAATTATGACACAGGTTATTTCAACAAAACGGGTAAGACTTTTGTTTCTTTATCT
>JANQAP020000593.1:599224-614555 GCA_026874005.2 Erythroxylum coriaceum | reverse complement strand
TTTATATAGCAAAAGTCCAGTTACTTGCTTAACAACAACTAAGAAGGAAGTAACTGAAGATGAAAAAGGGGGGAAATCGAAAATTTTCCAAAAAAACACAAACAACTCAGCTCAAGACCTAATATCAGATTATGACATTGATGAAAGTGTCCTAGATGATAAAAGGAGAATATTTACGAGACTTACAAAGTTATGTATGAAAAATGGTGATAACGTGTAGAAAGAATGAAAGATTGAAAGAAGAAAATCTCTCCATGAAGAACACCATTCAAGAGTTAGAAAAGAAATTAATGTTGGCATTAGATGAGCTTGGTGAAGCTAGAATGAGATTACTAAGTACCGAAAAGGGATTGAGAATGTTAAATGGAGGCACAAAAAAACTAGAAAAGTTAATGAAAATTGGTAAGGTTAAAGGGGATCTTCAAGGCATTGGTTATAAGGGAGAGTGCTCTAAGGTGAATGAGGAGGAAAATGATATGTCTAGATCTGTTCAAGAAGAAGAAACATCGAGAAAGAATCGAAGATTTATACCCACGTGTCATTTTTGTGGAGTTATTGGGCATAGAAGGCTAAGATGTTATCAGTTACTACAGATGTTGTTTTAAAGAAACCAAAGCCGAAGAATTCTATGTCTCTCACAAAAATCTCAACATCAACTCTCAGTATCAAAATCTACTTGGGTGAAAAAGAGTGAATTGTAAGCTCTTGCGGTTTTTAAATCGATGAAGGCAACCTTGCAAAATGGTTGGTATTTTGATAGTGGATGTTCAGTTCACATGACAGGGGAAAAGAATTACTTAACCGATTATCAGAGTTGTATGGATGGTCATGTGACCTTTGGAGATGGAAAGAAGGCTTCGGTGATTGGTAGAGGAACATTATGTGTCTATGGATTACCTCCCTTCAAGAATGTGCTCCATATCGATGGACTAAAAGCAAATTTGGTGAGTATAAGCCAACTTTGTGATGATGGTTTGTTAGTTAAATTTATAAGTGATGAATGCAGGGTGTTAACTGAACAAGGAGAATGTCTTGTGAGCGGCAAGCGGTCAGCCGACAATTGCTACACGTTGCAGGTCATGACCACCTATAAATCAGCCACATATGAAAATAACATTGATTTATGACACCAAAAGCTTGGATACGTAAATTTTGATCTCATTAGCAAGTTGATGAAATTGGAAGTTGTGAACGGTCTGGCCATAATGAACAAAGAAGGCAATCAATTTGTAGTGCGTGCCAAATGGGTAAACATATTAGAGTGCCATACAAAAGGGTTAGACACGTTACCTCATCACATATACTTGAATTAATTCACATGGATTTGGTTGATTTAACACAACATGATAACATTGGTGGAATGAGATATTTTTTAACTTATGTTGATGATTATTCGAGATACACGTGGGTATCATTTTTGAAAGAAAAATCATATGCTTTCAAGGCTTTTAGAAGCCTGTGTGTGCAGGTCATGAATCTGAAAAATATGACTATATTGAGAATTCGATCGGATCACGGAAGAGAATTTGAGAATACAAGCTTTAATGACTTTTGTGATGAGTATGACATCATATAAGAATTTTCAACACCCAAAACTCCACAAAAAAATGGAGTTACTGAAAGGAAAAATAGAACACTTCAAGAAATGGCCAGATCTATATTGAATGGAAGTAAATTATCTATACGATTTTGGACTGAAGGAGTTAATACAGTATACTACATATGTAACAGAGTTTATCTTCGAAGCATCTTGAAGAAGACATTTTATGAACTCTGGAAGGGAAAGAAACCATATGTGAGTTACTTTCATGTTTTTGATAGTAAGTGATACATTCTTAGAGATCAGGAATAACTCAAAAAATTCGAGAGCAAACATGATGAAGGAATCTTCATTGGTTATTCAACTCACAGTTTATTGAGTGTATAATTAAAGAACCAAGAAAGTGCTAGAGTCTATAAATGTTATGATAGATGATGTATCTTTGTTAAATGGTCAAGTGGCAGAAGAAAATCTACATAACCAACCCTTTGAACTAGCTCAAACAAGCAACGAGACAAGATTGAGATTTGTAGTCAGTTGCTGCTGAGGAAGTAACTGCGCAAATTGAAGAACTGTCAGTTACTTCAGATGATGAATCAACCAAAACACTAGATGCGAAAATTATTCCTTTAAATGTTCAAAACTTGAGAGAAGCTGATTTGAACCGGGATTCTCCCTCTCGAATCAGAAGAAATCATCTAATAGAGAACGTCATTAGAGATGTTAGTGAAAGAAGAAAAACAAGAGAAAGAAAAAGGGTTAATTGTCAAGAACTTGCAGGATACTTGTGCTACACATCTTCATACGAGCCAAAGTATGTTAAAGAAGCTCTACAAGATGAGTTCTAGGCAACAGCTATGCAAGATTAATTGATTCAATTTGCACAGAATGATGTATGGGAATTAGTGTCAAGACCATCGAATACTAATATAATTGGAACAAAATGGGTGTTTCGAAATAAAACTGATGAAAAGGGTAATGTAACCAGAAATAAAGCAAGCTTAGTAGCTCAGGGATATTCTTAGGTGGAAGGAATAGACTTTGACGAAACTTTTGCACTGGTGGCACGACTTGAGGCTATCCAACTATTATTGGGAATAGCATGCGTGAAGGGATTTAAACTTTATCAGATGGATGCAAAGAGTGCCTTTTTGAATGGGTTTACATAGGAAGAAGTGTATGTTGAGCAATCGAAAGGATTTATTGATTCTGGCCATATAGATCACGTTTTTAAGCTAAAGAAAGCTCTTTACGGTCTTAAACAAGCACCAAGGGCTTGGTACGAAAGGCTCACACAATATCTCATCAGGTAAGGATATAAATGAGGTAGTGTTGACAAAACTATGTTTATTAATAAGTTTAAATATGATTTTGTGATTTCTCATATCTATGTTGATGACATTGTGTTTGGTGCCACACATCCGAAGATGGTAAATGAATTTGTTGAATTAATGACATCCAAAGTTGAAATGAGTATAGCAGGTAAGCTGAATTTATTTTTGGGTTTGCAAGTTAAACAAGTGAAGGATGGAATTTTTACATCACAAACCAAATATGCCAATAGTTTAATTAAGAAGTTTAGTCTTGAGAATGCCAGACATGCGAGAACACCTATGAGTGTTTCAGCTAAACAGAGATGAGAATGGTAAAAGCGTTGATGTTAGTCTATATTGGAGCATGATCAGAGGTTCATTATATTTAACTACAAGTAGGCCAGATATCTGTTTTAGCGTTGGCGTATGTGCTCGCTATCAAGCTAACCTAAAAGAAACACATCTGATAGTAGTCAAAAGGATTATCAGGTATGTAAGTGGAACATTTGATTTTAGGATATGGTATACATCTGACTAGACATTTTATCTAGCTGGATATAGTGAAGCAGATTGGGTTGGAAACTTAAATGATCGGAAAAGCACTTCAGGAGGTTGTTTCTTCCTAAGAAATAATTTGATCTCTTGGTATAGCAAAAAGCATAATTCCATTTCACTATCGACCGCTGAGGTAGAATATATCATTGTAGGTAGTTGTTATTCATAACTTCTTTGAATGAAACAAATGTTAGAAGACTATGGGATTGATCAGAATGTGTTGACTATCCTATGCGATAACAAGAGTGCCATAGATATATCTAAGAATCCAGTTCAACATTCAAGAATGAAACATATTGATCTCAAGTATCACTTTATTTAAGAGTTTGTGGAAAGTTAAATAGTCACCTTGTCACATGTATCTTCAGAAAAGTAGTTAGATATCTTTACGACACCTCTTGATGCAGTAAAGTTTGAACTTCTTTAAGGGGCTTTGGGATGTTGTACTTTACATTATTGATGTAAAAAAATAAAAAAATAAAATAATAATAATTATTATCCAAGGGATTAAAAATCCCTAGGTGTCTTTCTCTTCTCACCCACGCCCCTCTTACATCTCTCTATCCATCCACTCCTAAGCTTCAAATCACTCCCTTAGTTGCGTTGAAGACATCTTCATCATGGGCATTGGATTTATGTTGGATTTAAAATGACATCACCACTGAAGCTTCATTTATTTCTCTTTTGTGTTGGCTCTCAAGCTCTCAAGGTACATATGACATTTGGGTTGAAGCTTTCTCCACCGTGGACTTAGTGTATATGTGTAATTTGTGAACTTCCATTGAAGACCCATATCTTTTCTTTACAGTATTGCTTCTTTTCACTTCAAGGTTGGTTCAATTTGTTGATTTTGATTCGGATTTTGCTTAAGGCACATACGACAATGGGTTGAAGTTTTCTCCACCGGGGATTCCATGTATATGTGCAATTTGTGAACCTCTATTGAAGAACTATATCCTCTCTTTACAGTATTGCTTCTTTCCATTTCAAGGTTGATTCAATTTGTTAATTTTGGCTAGGATTTTGCTATTTTCAAAAAATATGGGCAAGAATGAGAAGAAAATGCTCCCTTTGGTGTCAGAAAAGAAGACAGTAGCTTCAACACATCATTCCAATCGATTAATGCTCAATCCGACACCTAGCAGGAGATTCACTGGGGCTGGGTCATCTTCTACGGTTCTATTTGATATTCCCGATACTACCTTTGTTCGGGAAAAAGTACCAGATCTAGATTATGATGTTACTCAGGTCATATTATCCATGATTGAAGACTCTGCTTCAGATTCCAATGAGACTTCCCCAGCACCTGCTCCACCAACTGTGCCTCCTATGGCTCCTAAAAAATGTACAAAGGTGTGGGCTCAGAAATCAAACCAATCACCTCGATGTAATTCTTCTGTCCGCCTGACAATGGATAATGCAATCTCCTTTAAGTTCTACTCTTCTATGGCTGAACAGAAATAGATGACTCTCAACACTGTCAGGTTTGTTCTCGATCACCCAATCAACTTAGAGGAGTTTGAACAACATGGTCTGGACACTTTATTGTTAGAGCTATTTTTACTGCAAGCCTCACTGTTTTTGCAATAATATAATTTAGATCTGGTAAAATATTTTTACTGCAATTTATCTTGTGATATTCTTAATGAGACTGCTATGAGTTATAGAGTAGTATATGTGCAGGGTCGGGTAGTCTGTTTTAATGCTGCTCAACTGTAATTTGATTGGTGATTTACTTTATGAAGATGATTGGAATGTGTCAAATGACTTAATTGTTACGATACTGACTGGTGGGAAATTGATTGCATGGCCGTCTAACTCTGTACTTCATTCCTCAATGCTTACCTAAAAGTATTTCGTGCTCTTTAAATTAGTTGTGACCAACTGGATGCCAAGCGCACACGTTGTTTCTGTCTACTTGGCACAAGCCAAATTGATTTATGCGATTGGTACTGGGATGCGATTCAATCTTGGACTCCTCATTATTGAAGCTATGTTGGCCATTGAGAGTAAGCCACATTGTTTACTATTCTTTCCATGCTTAATCTCTCAATTTTTATATGCCAATGAAGTTCCCAGGATAGAGTCGCATATACTTGAGTTGGTGGCCTTGATGAACATCTCTCTAAGGATTTTTCATCAACCACGGGTAGTGGATTTGTCATAAACCACATCTGGCCCTTCGGATACCTCAGGGATGACTTCATTCAATCCTCATACAGTTCTCTTTACTGAAATTAAGAGAATTGACTACATTTGTATTGAATCTTCTATGATTTGTTGTTAATGCTTGACTTGTGCTTGTGTTGCCTATTGAATCCAAAATTGAAGGGGAGTATTATAGATTCAATATTTATATGTCCAATTATGTGATTTAGGGGGAGTTTAGTATTTGTGACAAATATGCCAAAAATGGGAAGATTGTTAGATATATGGTGTATATATCTACTTATTTTATTTGGCATATTTTTATAAATTGGACTTATCAGATATTTTTATTAATTAGAAAATCATAGCTAATTAATAATCCTTGTTTAACTTGGATTCAAAAACTATATGGATGATCTTCTAGTTATGAAAGAATCATATCTTGGATTGAAGTCTATCTTAAGAGGGGGTGTGATACATCACGTGTGTGTGTTGTTTGGGCAGATTGCTGGAAGTTTTGGAGTGACTATATGTTGATCAAATTTTGTGAAACAGTAGAAGGTGTGTGGGTGACTTTTTATTGGTTGGAAAAGATTAATGTGATGATTTGATGCTGTTGAAAAATCCATCCTTTTGCTGCATTTTTATTGAGCTTCTGGAGTTACTTATGGTTGGGCAGTTCTAGTGCAATGTATGTGTGTTTTTTGGCCAAGATACTCACGACTTTGTAGTGATTTAGTGGGCGTGTGTGTGAAGACTTCTCTGTGCAGTGGGAAACAATTGTTTATTGTATCTTTGGTGAATTAGGTAACAGAGTGTGGATGACGCAACCCATAGTGTGTGGTCCATACGTGTGTTACTAAAACATCTCCAGTTGTTATTTTCGTATATGGGCAGCAGGGTTTACTAGCTAATTGATTGTGAGTGTGTAAAATTTTTGTATGTGAGGTAATAGTTCTTTGTGGGTGCGACATCTTGAATTGCTCACGGGTTGGTGTTGAGTTTTCACTGCATGGCTCACGATTAAGTCGATTTGTCTATTGTGTGTGTCTTCTACCAAAGGAATATTTGGTTGATTAGTTGTGCGTGAAGTCTTCCTCTACTACTGTGAGTTGATGTTGGAGTTTGTAAAAATCAATCCATAGTTTGCTGCGACAACTTTCAGATTTATTTCATTGGAGCTGAGCCTTTCGAGAAGTTTTTTTTTCAAGTGTTTTCTGTTCTTGTTCTTAGTTAGTCAATCACCTGAGTTATTTATTTATTGTTCTTTTGATAAAAAGAGTGTTGAGAAAATTTGCTGTTGAGGTTAACATGAGTCGGTCGTATTATTGGATGCGAAAAACTTTCATAGGAAGTGATGTTGAGAGATAGTGTCAAGGGTTGAGTGGTGTCGGCTCAATAAAGCCTTGGGTAAATCTATTGTACTTTGGTGAAAATATTAAGCTGGGTGAAGGCCCCACAGACGTAGACAAGATGTGTCGAATTGCGTTATCAAATTTATGGTGTTATTTGTTATTTCGTTTTTGATTGTTTTTGTTCTTATTTGTGCTAGAGACGATCACGATAAAATTGGAAAGTTTGCAAAACTACTACCCCCTGCGATTTTTCACCTACTATTAATTTTTATGCTTCTTTATTCACTGAGATTGAACGGATTGAAGGCATTCTTCGTTTTTGTATTATTTTGGCGCAAGGGTGAGATATCATATTATTTTTAGGGACTATTCTATTCACGAGAAAATTTTAAGGTATCTCTGTGACTATTAGTTGTGTTTTTTGGCATCTTTTTATCCCAAGGGGGAAATTTTGGATGATTGGATAATTGTTTATTATTGTTTCTTTGGATGTCTCTTGAACTTGAATAATTTGATGGATGTTCTTTGGAACTTGATGTTGGATTAAGGGGAGTATTGTGACTTCAATACTTATGTATATTCGATTATGTGATTCAAGGGAAGTTTCTTATTTGTGACGAAAATGCCAAAAAGGGGGAGATTGTTAAGATATTTATTATATCTCATTATTTAATTTTTGGTATTTTTTATTACTGGGTCTTTAAGATAATGATTAAAATCCAAGTCAAGAGGTGGTGTAAATAAGTAATACTTCTTATTTGAGTTGGATTCTAAGATAAGACTTGAAGTGAAAAAGAAGTCTATCTTTATTGGGAGTGTATCAAAAAATCACGTTGGTTTCATTGAAGGATTTTTAGAAGGTTGCTATGTGGTGGTTACGTGTGTGAATCTAAGTTTTATCTCCTTACATGCGTTATCCTATATCTGCACAACACATGTGAATGATTTTTATGATTTTCTCTTAGTTGGGTGTTGATTGAAGTTGTGTGCGTGTTAGGATTAGCCTTCATATGAGTTACCTTGTTATGCAAGATACTGATAAAAAGAAGTATTTGGTTTTGCAGGTTTGTATGGTTTGCAAGAAAGTAAAAGATTCACACAGCAATTTACTTGGTTTGATAGCTTAATTGTTATCTACTCCCAAGGGTCTCGTAGGTGGTTCCACTAAAATCAACAATGAAGATACAAATTACAAAAGATGGAGTGTTTTGATAAACACTTGTAAGAGTTCCCTATGAACTCACTAGTACTCCTTGTAAGTACTCTAGCAACTCTCTAACTTCTAATCTTCTATGCGTAAACCTCTCACACATTATTTTGAGCAACAATGAAAAATGTTGTAAGTGTCTCTGTGGACTGATGATTGTTTCTGTCTTATATAGGCTTCAGTGGCGATTCCTTCCTTTATGCCTTCGTCGTTAGATATAAGAAGATCAGCTGAAGGAATAGCTTCACGTTTCTCTTATGTGAGTCACTTAAGCTCCTCTATACTCTGTGTTCTAACTTGTTCTTTTATTGTTATTCTATAACTAGACACTTATATCTTCGGGTTTTATCAAATGTTAAGACAGAGAACTATCTAAATAGTTTACACATCCAAAATCCCTAAATCCCTAAATTTTAGATTCATACCCTATACGATCAAATATTTAGTCTACGTTAGAAATTGGTGGAGAAACGTGAATAACTTTACATTCATTCCCTCCTTCTCCACTGATTTTTAACGCTGATAACAGATTTGTGAGAGTTTTACGAGAGCAAACCCTAGCAGACTCATCATGCGTGAGGTTAAAAGATCTGTTCCTCGAAGGTTATTGTCTTCAAGGGACTTCACTAATCTGTAGATAATCTCTACAGAATGTGAACTTACTTGTTGTGACAATCTTCGTATCGAAGTATGGGTTCAGATCACTTGCGATCTTTTCCAAAGTGAAGAGGCCTTGTGAGATTTTGTCTCTGACGAAGTGGAGCCACACATCGATATGCTTAGATCTTTTGTGCAAGACAGGATCTTTACTAAGGTGGAATGCACTTTGACTATCTGTGTATAATGTTAAAGGTGCACTTTGACTATCTGTGTATAATGTTGAAGTAGCTAGGTTAACTTGGATTTCTTTTAAAATACCTATCAGCCATGTTAGCTCTTTTACTCCCTCTGTGATTGTGTAGTATTCTGCCTCTGTAGTTGATAGTGATACTAGTGATTGTTGCTGAGATTTCCAACTGATTGTGTTTCCTGCTAATGTGAAGAAATATGCTGATATTGATTTTCTAGTGTCTTTGTCTGTTGCATAATTTACATTTACAAAGCCATGTATGCATATATTATTGTATTTAGTTAATTTAGCTTTAGAGAAACATCAATCGTAGTTTAGGGTTCTAGCTAGATATCTCAGGACATTCTTCAGTCCTTGCCAATGTTCAAGTCCTGGGTTAGCCATGAACTTGCTTAGAATGCTGATTGCATAGGCTTGATCTAGTCTTGTATATAACATCATGTACATAATACTACCAACTCCAACATCGTAAGGGTAATTCACCATAGCTTTCTTCTCTTCCTCAATTTGGGGACTTTTGTGGGCCACCATCTTTAGATGTGAGCCTATAGGAATAGGGTTTGGTTTTGCTTGTTCCATGTTGAACTGAGCAAGAACCTTGCTAATGTAGTTCTTCTGACCCAACCACAGCTTCCCTTCCCTCCTATTCCTTATAATCTGCATTCCTAGGAGCTTCTGTGCTTCTCCCATATCCTTCATCTCAAATGCTCACATAGAGCATTCTTCACTTCTATTATCCTGCTCAAGTTCTTTCCAGTGATGACTAAGTCATCTACATAAATTAGCATATATACTGCCTCTGTTTCTCCTAAATTCTTATAGTAGAGGCAGTAGTTGTAGGCACTCCTAGTGAACTTCATACCAGTTGCTACCTCATAGAATTTCTTGTTCCACTGTTTGGGTGCTTGTTTCAGCCCATGCAGGGATTTCTAAAGTAAGCAGACATGATCAGGCTTGTCTTTATCTACAAAACCAATTGTTTGTTTCATGTAGATAGTTTCCTCAAGCTTTCCATATAGGAAGGCTGTTTTGACATCCATTTGATGGATCTCTCAGTTATAGATTGTAGCTAACACTAGGATAAGTTTGATAGTCTTGAACTTGACTACTGGTGAGAAAATCTCCTTATAGTCAACTCCCTCCTCTTGCTTATATCCCTTAGTTACAAGCCTAGCCTTGTATATCTTAGGTTCTGCCTCTGTAACTCCTTCTTTCAGCTTGAACAACCATCTGTTTTCTATTAGTTTTGCTTTAGGTAGCTTAGGCACTAATATCTAGGCCAAATTCTTCATTAAAGAACAGTATTCATTCTTGCTTGCCAATTTCCACTTTTCAGCATCATTTCTGCCTATTGCTTCTTTATAGGTTTCAAGTGCCCTGCAATTAATAGACTCTGCAACTAGACAAGCATATTCAACTAGGTTAGAATCATAATACCTCTTGTTAATTATCCTTTATCTTGGTTGCCTATCTCTGGTGAGCTGATAGTCTTGTAGGGCTTCAAGTGAGCTTTTTGCAACTGTTTGTGGGTCTTTTTCCTCACTTTCATCTTCTATTTCTTCAGTCCTTCCATAGGTTCCTCATCATAAGATCGTGTACTACCTTCTTCTGCTTCTGTTTTTGGTGGCACATAGAAGGGGACTGAAGTGTTTGAGGATCCAAGTTGCTTCTGAACTTCCTCTTGTAGGTTAGAGTCCTTTGTTGTTCCTGCACAACAAAGGAAATTCATTTTCCTTAAAGATCACATCTCTACTAATGATGGTTTTGAAGCCTCCCTGTTGAAGCAGTAGGATTTTATATCCTTTAACTCCTTCTGGATAGCCAAGGAACACTCCCTTTACTGCTCTAGGTTCCAACTTACCCTCCTTTTGATGTGCATAAGCAATACATCCTAATGTTCTTAGGTATTACAAGTTAGGCTTCTTCCCATTCCAAACTTCCTGTGGAGTTTTGTACTCATTGGCAGAAGTAGGTAATCTATTTACTAGGTAGGCTGCAATCTTGATTGCTTCCCCTTATAGAGACTTTGAACACCCTGATGATAGTAGCATACATCTGGTCTTCTCTAGGAGTGTTCTGTTGAGCCTCTCAGCTATACTATTTTGTTGAGGTATTGCTCTCACTGTTTTATGTCTCTATATTCCTTTCTTACTGCAGTAGTCTTCAAATTCCTTATTGCAGTATTCCAGTCCATTATCTGTTCTTAGGCATCTCAACTTCTTTCCTGTCTGATTTTCCATTAATGTATGCCATTTGATGAAGATTTCTAATGCTTCATCTTTCCTTTTCATAAGGTAGACCCTGCATTTCCTAGATTTATCATCTATGATAGACATGAAAAATTTGTTCCCTCCTGCAGTGGGTACTTGATCTGGCCCCTATAGATCACTGTGAGCATATTCCAGGATTTCTTTTACCCTCTTTGCTCTTTTCTAAAAGCTTGTTCTGTGGTGCTTTCCTAGCAGACATGATTCACAGAATTCCAGCTTCTTTATGTCTTTTCCAGAATCAGTCCCTGTTTACAAAGATGCAACAGAATTTTATTCCCAGTATGTCCTAACCTTGAGTTCCATTACTTAGTTGAATCAGGCTCTCCACTGCCAGTAGCTAGGTTCACTTTAGTAGTGCCTATTACATAGTATAGCCCCCCCTCATTTAACTCCTCTAATGATCACTCTTCCATCCTTTAAGATTTCTCTAAGTCCATCCTTAGATCTTATCTAAAAGCCTTGTTTGTCAAACATACTTTCTGAAATGAGATTTCTCCTCACTCCAGGCACAAATATAACATTGGTTAAGGTTCTTCTCTTCCCATCAAATATGTTGATAGAGACATTCCCAATACCTTCCACCTTTTGCTGTCCAGAATCTGCCATCTTTACTTTAGAAGTGACTGGTTCAAATGTGGTGAACAAGTGTCTGTGAGGAGTGACATGCATAGTGCATCCAAACTTGAAGATCTATTCTCTGCTGAGATCTTCACTCTTTTCAGTAACAGCTAGTAATTCATCACCATTAGAGTCTTCAGATTTCTCCATATTTCCAGCATCTCCAATTTGTGCAGCTTTATCTCTTTTTTTCTTTCTGTAATCTCTAGCAAAATGTCCCTCTTTATCACAATAGTAGCACTTCTTGCCTTTAGCCTTTTTCTTCTTTTCTTCACCTTAGTTAGTGTGCTTATCCTTGCCATTCCCTTTCTGCCAATTTCCTTTCTTGCCATTCTTTTTCTGTGATTTTTTGTCTTGTTTATTTTTGATGAACATCACTTCTGGTTCCTTCTTGAATGGATTATTGTCCACTATCTCTTCCATTAGTGAATCAAGCACCCTCTTTATAGTGAGATAATCTCCACTAGCATGCTTAATCACCTTCTTGAAAGCATTGAACTCAGATGGTAAAGCTTTTAGAATAACTACGGCTTAATCATCCTCAGAAATCCTTTCACCTGTAGCTTCTAAATCTTGCACCAGCTTAAAGAAAGAATCCAAATTGTTATCAAGAGTTACAGTAGTGTTCATCTTATAATTGGCAAGATTATGTAAAAGTGTCATCTTGTTAGGGAGACATCTTTTAGCATACAATTCATCAAGTTTTAGCCATAATTTCTATGCAATATTACAATTCTGCACTTTCCTTATCAAACTGGTGATAAGTGAAGCATTAACTTGCAATATGCAAGTCTTTGCATCTTGAGTCTTTTAATTGGGTTTGTTTCTACATCATACTTTTCTTTAATAGCACCATAACAGTCATAAGACTCAAGTAATGCTTGCATCTGAAGTTTCCAAATTGTAAAGTCTTCTTTACTAGTGAAGACATGCATTTCTTTTCCCACCATTTTATTATGTAGTATGAAGAAGATAGGAAAGAAATACTCTTACTGATTTCTTGATGAACCTTGGATTGTTTGAATAGTTAAGAATTGCCCAAAATGTTGAGGATAGGCTTTGATGCCAATTCTGTTAGGATTAGCCTTCGGATGAGTTTCCTTGTTATGCAAGATACTAATGAAAAGAAGTATTTGGTTTTACAAGTTTGTATGGTTTGCAAGAAAGTAAAAGATTCACATAGCTATTTACTTGGTTCAATAGCTTAATTGCTATCTACATCTAAGTGTCTCACGTAGGTGGTTCCACTAAAATTAACAATGAAGATACAAGTTACAAAAGATAGAGTGTTTTGATAAACACTTGCAAGAGTTCCTTATGAACTCACTAGTACTCTTTGTAAGTACTCTAGCAACTCTCTAACTTCTAATCTTTTATGCGTAAACCTCTCACAAATTATTTTGAGCAACAATAAAAAATGATGTATGTGTCTCTGTGGACTGATGATTGTTTCTGTCTTATATAAACTTCAATGGCAGTTCCTTCCTTTATGCCTTCATCGTCAGATATAAGAAGATCAGCTGAAGGAAAAGCTTCACGTGCCTCTCATGTGAGTCATTTAAGCTCCTTTGTACTCTACGTTTTGACTTGTTCCTTTGTTGTTATTTTGTAGCTAGACACTTATATCTTCGGGTTTTATCAAATGTTAAGACAAAGAACTATCTAGATACTTCACACATCCAAAATCCTTAAATCCCCAAATTCCATATTCATACCCTATACAATCAAATCTGTAGTCTACGTTAGAAATTGGTGGAGAAACATGAATAACTTCATAGTGCGTGACCTTGCTTCTGGACTCCACATGTGCGCTACTTTATAATTGTCTTGGTGGAGTATTGATTGCAGCTGTGGGTGAGTGGTGAAGCCTTGATTTAATTATTTTGGTGATTTGAGGGATGTTGCGTGATTGCTTGGTTTAGTGATTAGGTGAAGGTGTATGTGTGTCTACGATGGTCTTTCATTGTTGTTCTCTTTTGATTATTGCAAAAAAATATATCAATGCTAAAAAGACATCATTGCCGTAAAGGTTGGGGTTGTAATTGTGTTTTTTTTGTTTCTGTCCTTGCATGAATCTGTTGGGGGCAATTTGAATCTACTGGTTAAGTCTTTGGCCGTGGGTCTTGCCATGTTTTCCTTTTTGGTTTTGTCGTTGATGTGCTTCGCTGCTGGGTTATTTTGTGGATTGCATTTATCTTCTGCTGAAGATTGGTTATTGGTTGCACTATTGATGTCGTTACTGCTTCGTGAGTTGGTACTGAAATTTGTGTTAATCAACCTACAATGCGTGGTAACAGCTTTTAGATCTATTTCAGTGGAGCTGAACCTATTGGGAAGTTGTTCTTCTTTTCTTTCTCAAGTGTTTTCGTTTATGTTGATTTTTGGTTAATCACTTGAGTTGTTTAGTTTGTTTCGTTATCATTAAACATTGTTTGAGAAAATCCTTTGTTGAGGTTAGTACAAGGCGGTCGTACTATTGGGTTGAAATTCTTTCACGGGTTGTGAGGACGAGGGATAGTGTCAAGGGTTGAGTGGTATTGACTCAGTAAAGCCTTGTATAAAACTATTGTTATCAGTGAAATAATTAAGCTAGGTGAGGGCCCTGCAAGTGTAGACAAGGTGTGTCGAACTGCGTTAACAAATATTGGTATTGATTTATATTTGTGCGTTTAATTTTTCTGATTTTTTATTTTGCTAAAAACAGCTACGGCAAAATCTGAAAATTTGCGAAAACAATACACCCGTATGGTTCTTTTTTTCAATGGCTTTTCCCCTAGCGTCATTCCTTCCTTGCCTTTATTTTAAGGAAACTGTTATTTAACCAGTGGGTAATGGCCATTTATGATTCATAGATCTTAGAATATAATAAAAATATTTTTACATAAAATTTTATTATATTATAGAGTCATACTTGCACACCACCTAATCAGGTCCTTATCTTAAATATAAAGACTCGCATGTTAATTATATTTCTAATCTTTGTCATCAATTTCGTCAATTCTAAGCTAAAATTGACTAGTTTTCTTCTGGCAAAAAAGATCTTACGATCATGAAGCTGCCTAGTTTGCTCGAAGCAGATTTCTTTGCGGCATCAACATTATAAGTTGTAACTTTCTTTTCGATTCCATTGCTATATTAAAGCTTTTTAACCGTACGAGACGTTAAATAGCACAGTATATTCTGCAATCACAAAAAGCTGAAGAAGTTTACTACTCGAGCCTGTTTATGGGTCCCCCTCGAGTCATTAACTATAATATGGCCCTACTTTTCAAAAAAAACAATAATGTGGCCCTGATTAGTTCCATTCCTGCTTGATTAGGCTCCATCTTGCGGCGACTTGTACTTAACATACGATAGATGGGCATTGGCTCTCCAAGAATCACTTAATAATTTAGATGTGTCAATCAGTCAGAATAAAGGTATTTGCACTTGATTGTATTGACTGGCAATAACATGTACATATATAGGAGTTGTA
>JANQAP020000593.1:528270-564567 GCA_026874005.2 Erythroxylum coriaceum | reverse complement strand
CCCGAAAATTTTCCGAAAAATTTCTAAAATTCACTAAAAATCAGAAAACCAAAATGACCCTCTCCAACACAATTTTTTTCATACACAAAAATCCCATTTTTCATAACAATTATATCTCTTCACAAATATACCAGGAAATGTCATGAATGCATGTACAGTCATTTACATGTGCAAAATTTACTATTCACTTATATGTGTATGTATGAACATGTCAAGACAATTCTAAGCACTTATAAACTATTCCAAATTAATATTTTACCCTTCTCATTGGTAATGGGATGTTACAGTAAGTCACTCCCTATCTCTAGCATTGGTTCTACTGCATTACCATCTTCTTTTTCTAAAGCAACACACCTGAAAAATGTTCTTTACACACCTGGAATCACCAAAAATCTTTTAAGTGCATCTAAACTTATTTCTGACAACAATTTGTTTCTTGAATTTCACCCTTCTTTTTTTCTTATTAAGGACAAACAAACAGGGACAGTTCTTCTTCAAGGGATACTTAAAGAGGGGCTTTATCAACTTGACACCAAAAATGGTACACCATCCTATCATAATCAGCCACATGCATTCACTATTGAAGTTTCAACCTCAACTAAGCTTAATTCTCAAACAGATTGGCATTGTATTTTGGGTCATCCATCTCACAGAATCTTGTCCAAAGTCTTACAGCTTTGTAATCTTAAAATTCCTGTCAATGAAACACATAGTATACGTTCATCTTGTCAACATGGAAAGTCTTAAAAATTACCTTTTTCTTCTTCAATTTCTTGAGCTTCACAGCCACTTGAAATTGTGCACACTGATTTGTGGGGTCCTGCCCCAATTCCTTCTTCTCATGGCTTTCGATATTATATTTTATTTCTTGATGATTATAGTCACTTTATGTGGATCTACCCGTTTAAGAATAAGAGTGATGCATTGTCAACCTTTATTCAATTTAAAACTATGATTGAAAAACAATTAAATTTTCCCATTAAAATACTCCAAAGTGATTCAGGTGGCGAGTTTCTTTCATTTGACTTTTTTCTTAAACAACATGGGATACTTCATCGCTTCTCTTACCCTTATACATCTGCCCAAAATGGTATAATCGAACGCAAGCATCGTCATGTCACCGAAACCAGCTTAACTCTTCTAGCTCAAGCATAGATGTCACTTTATTTTTGGTGGGAAGCCTTTTAAACTACCGTTTATCTTATAAATCGCCTTCCTACACCTATTCTTCAAGATACTTCACCTTTTTTTTACTCTTTTTCACAGACATCCTGACTACACCTTCCTTCACCCTTTCGGTTGTGCTTGCTATCCTTGCCTCACTCCTTATAACCAACATAAGCTTCAGTTTCATTAAATCTTATCTACACATTTACGTGGATTCCATATAAATTTATGAATGAGATTTAATAGAATATGATAGAAACACCATAACAGAAACAGAAGATCTGATTCTGAATATCATAGAATATTAGGTTAATAGATTCTTCCCCTTGACCTTATTCATATAAAATGTGAACTCTTGGATCGTACAAATAAAATATAGTATCAAGCCAAACTTCATCGCTTACTGTTTGTGGGTAACTGTTTTCACTTTTAGTAACTACCGAAATCCGCCAGCTAGGAATAGAACTCTCCCAAAACGACATCGCCTTGGGTTCCATTCTGCGAATATAGAAGTTGGCAAAGAAGATTAATTACAATACAAATCCCTACATTATTGGACACTGAAGATCAAGACTTCAAACTAAAATTTCATCGCTCTGATCTCTCTAGTTATGGAGATATCTGCTAGATTGATTAGTTCGTGCTCTAAAGAGCACCAGAGCATCTACCAAGAGTGGTTCAATTATGCTGATTCTGGTAGGTACTACACTACATTTCTCGTTTTCCTTGTTATTCTGGTTAATTAATTCTTAATTAGAAGGTACCCATACACTACATTTCACTCTATTCAGTGTCTTTTTTTAGGCTATATTGATCGTCATAATGGCTATCATTGTCTTTCTCCTCAAGGACGCCTTTATTATTCCCATCATGTGGTTTTTGATCATCACACCTTTCCTTATCGCAAACTTTTCTGCTCTCCATCTTTGGCATATGATATGACCACTACTGTATTACCACTTCGCATTCTTCCTACTAAACCTCCATCATTGGTGTTAACTGATAATGTCTCATCCTTAAACTCTCTTATAGATCAACAGTCTCAGCTCTCATCTCCTATCAGGCATGAATCTTCATCATCAAAATTTATTCCTATCGCATCCTCATCACCTGTTGCTTCAACATCTTTGCATCCTATGATCACTGGAAGCAAAGTTGATACCTTCAAGCCTAAGGTTCCTTTCATTGGTCTCACCACCACCTCATCTATAAGTGCCTCTACCATTGTTCTAACCACTGCAGCTCAAGCTCTCATTATTCCTCATTGGAAGAAGGCTATGGAAGATGAATTCCAAGCACTGGCTCGTAATCACACTTGGTCTCTGGTTCCAACACATTCTTCTATGAATATTGTTAGTTCTTGTTGGGTTTTTCGTAGAAAGTATAACTTTGATGGATCTCTCCAACATTACAAGGCTCGTCTCATGGCTAAGGGTTTTCATCAAACCCCCGGTGTGGATTTCTTTGACACCTTTAGCCCAGTTATCAAACCTGCTACAGTTCGGATCATCTTATCTATCGCTGCTTCTCTCAATTGGCCAGTGCACCAAATTGATCTTAACAATGCTTTTCTTAACGGAGTTCTTTCTGAGGCTATTTTTATGTCCCAACCTGATGGATTTGTGGATCCTGCTCATCCTACTCATGTTTGCCAGCTTCACAAGGCTATCTATAGTCTCAAGCAAGCTCCTCATGCTTGGTTTGAGTAGCTTCGAGTTACACTTATATCATGGGGTTTTCACCACGGCAAAGTTGACACCTCGTTGTTCTTCTTGCATCAACCTCATAAAATCATTTTCATCCTTATCTACGTTGATGATATTATAGTGGTAGCCAATAATTCTGCTTATTTAATAGATTTCACTAACAAGTTACATCATGTCTTTGCCCTAAAGGATCTTGGACCTCTCCATTTCTTTCTTGGTGTTCAGGTTCATCGTGACAATACTGGCTTTCATCTTTTTCAATCTAAGTATGTTGAAGATCTTCTCCATAAATTCAACATCTTTCATGTTTCTTTATGTCCCACTCTATTAACAATTGGTCGCACTTTATCTGCAACTGATAGAGAACCTTTGGCTACCCCAACACTTTTTCGCAGTGTTCTTGGTGCTCTACAATATCTCACTTATACCCGACCTAATTTAAGCTTTACTGTTAACAGATTAAGTCAGTTTCTCCAAGCTCCTACGACATCACATTGGCAGGCTCTTAAACGATTATTTCGTTACCTTCGTGACACTTTAGAGTTGATTCTTCATCTAAAATACAGTTATCATCTTACACTCTCTGGTTTCTCGGATGCTGACTGGGCTTCATCGCTCGATGATCGAAATTCAATTAGTGGTCATTATGTTTATCTTGGAGATTCCTTAATTACTTGGTCTTCTCGCAAACAACATGTGGTAGCTTATTCCAGCATAGAATCTAAATATTGTGCACTTTCTAATCTTGCTGTTGAATTTTTTTGGATTCAGTCTCTTCTTTATGAAATTCGTTTTCCTTTACGCCATTGCCCTGTTCTCTGGTGTGACAATCTCAGAGCTGGTGCTCTTGCATGCAATCCTGTATTTCATGCCCGATCCAAACACATAGAACTTGATGTACATTTTATACATGATCGGATCCTTTCTAAGGAAATTGAAGTTTGTTATGTGCCTTCAGTCGACCAAATTGTTGATTGCCTCACCAAATCTCTTTCTCACTCTCAGTTTCGAGCCTTACATGGCAAACTCGGTGTGTGTCTTCCACCCTCTCGTTTGTGGGGGGATGTTACCTAACCGTATACGTGTAGTTGCATTCCATCGGAACATGTCGTGCATGAAATTCAAGGCTCCTGATCCAACACATTGCTATTTCTATTTTTCAATATGTAACAGATTCCTTTATATTCTTTTTGTATTTTTTATTCTTTGCCAGGTGTAAAGGTTTCATTTGTCTTCCTGTAACAAATCTGTTTATAAAAGGAAATCTAACCTCTCACTACATTTAGGCAGTGACGCCATTCTTCTGCTCTGTTTCTTCAGTAGTCTTAGTTGTTCTTGTTTACAATCAATCACTTCAATTACATGTGGAATACCTTAGTAAAATAATGGAAACATTGAAAACAAATCAACAATATCTTCATGGGAGCAAGTGTGTGTTTAGAGCAAAAAAGGAGTAGCTACATAGGAAGGTGAAAGCGATATAAGAATGGCTAGAACTGAGGAATCTTAAAAAGCTGAGGGGTTTCTTTAGACTCACTGGTTACTACAGAATATTCATTAAAGGATACAAAATAATTACTCAACCTTTAACAGAACTACTAAAGAAATATAATGCTTTGCAGTGGTTTTGGCAACAGAAAGAGAAGGAAACATTTGAAAAATTAAAGAGAGCTATTGCAATAACACTAGTTTTAGCACTCTAAGACTTCTCCAAACCTTTTGTGGTGCAAGTGGATGCCAACAGGTCTGGCATAAGAGCTATATTACTTCAAGGAAATCATCCTATAGCATTTTTAAGCAAGATATTAGCTCCAAGGCATCAAGGATTGTCAACATACAGGAAAGAATTTCTACCAGTGACTAAAGCTATTAAACAATGGCACCATTATCTCAGTATTAAACCCTTCACAGTTCAAATAGACCACATAAGCCTTAAATATCTCTTGGAGCAACTGATATCTACACCATTTCAACAATCGTGGTTACCTAAACTTTTGGGGTATGATTTTGAAGTTCAGTATTGCAGTGGCAAGGAGAACTATATGGCAAATGCCTTATCTAGACTCACAAGTTCAAAAATGTTGGTGATGTCGGCGTCACAAATACGTAGAGAATTAGTAGAAAAGATAAAAAAGGAGTTGTGAAGAGGATTCTATTGTGTAGGATTTAATAAGGAAATTAACAACATGAGAAATTATCTCGAGTGCATATGAATGAAAAAATGGGCTACTATGTTGGAAGGGTAAGCTAGTGATTGGTTTAGACTCCACACGCAGGGAACACTTGTTCAAGATGAGTTATAATGAAGCAATGGGGATATCCGGGAACATTAGCAACCATAAAAAAAGTCCAAAACCTATTTCGATGGAAAGGTTTATCTAAGGACGTCCAGAATTATATTAAGAGATGTATTATCTATCAAAAAAACAAATACGATACTTTCGCATACCCAAAGCTGTTACAACTACGAAAAGTTTTAGAGGGTAACTGGAGGGAACTTAGCCTGGATTTTATCGAAGTGCTGCTAACATCCAAGGGAAACTCAATAATCTTAGTATCGGTTGATCATTTTACGAAATATGCACATTTCATACTAGTAAAACATCCCTACTTAACTCGGGACATCGTAGAATTATTTCACAACCACATATTTTGGTAAGAACTATTTCAATTGCAAGGAGTCAACTTGAAAGTAGTCGATAACCTATTATCCGCAAACGAATAGTCAGACAGAGACGATCTATAAGATTTTAATGACTTACTTAAGATGTTTGTGCGGAGAAACACCCCATAAATGGAGTGAGTGGGTTCCTTTGGAGGAACGGTGGTATAATTTAACATATCACATAGCTATTGATGCAACACTGTTCAAATTTTTATATGGGCACCTTGGGCACCTTCTACCAATTTATATATCATACCTTGTTGGCGATTCGAAGATAGTTAAAGTACATCAAGCTCTTAGAAATAGAGAAGAGATGTCGGAGCTAACTCGATTTCATTTGTAGAGAGTACATAATAGAATGAGACAACAAACATATGAAAAAAGGACAAAAAGAGAGTTTGTGGTGGGTGACTTGGTTTTATTGAAATTACAACCTTATAAACAACATTCTCTTCAGACCTTTGTACTATGACCCTACAAGGTTTTGAAACGCGTGGGAAGCGTAGCTTATAATCTAGAGCTACTAGCAGGAACTATTGTTCATCCAATCTTTCATACGTTACAACACAAGAGGGCTCAAATAGGACAAGAAAGAACTTCTATGGTATTATCCGAGATACTCACCATTACAGAGCATGTTCCTGTAGTAGTGTTAGGAAGGAGATTGACAAAAAAAAAAACTGCACGACAACACAGTTGTTAACTCAATGGTCGGATGGTCGGAGGGATAATGCCTACTGGGAATATATGTTTGAGCTTTAAAAATGATATCCAGAGATTAACTTAGTAGGCATGGATTTGAAAAGGGAAGGAATTGTTGCAAAAACAAATGCAAACGATAAAGCAAACTATGAGAACTTTAAAAAGAAAGATTTGCACGAAAAGAGTGAAGTTGTTTAGATAAAACTTTGATAAATTATTTTTAATTAAATAAATTTATTTTAATATCTTATATAATATTTATTAACAAATTATTAATAAAATTAAAGTATTCATAATTCTTATTAATAATTAATTTTAATTAATTAAATATATAATATTAAATTAGATTATTCATAATTCTTGTTAAAACTAATATATTGAATATTAAACTTTCATCGAAACATGATATTAGCAAGTGCAATTATAATTTCGAATAGTAATTAAATAATGAAGGATCCCAACGGAAGGAAAGTACAAAAGAAGGAAGTCTTCTGAAGTAACCAAAAGGACAAGTTAGAGGCTACAATTTCTCCACAGAGCAAGCAGAGATTAGGTTACTTAGAAGTTTACGAAAAAAAATAGAGATAGGAATTTTGAAAAACTTTAAAACTTTGTCTTTAACAGTTATGCAAATTTCATAATATCATCCCATCAAATCTTCTATTTCAATTAATCTGTTTAAAACTCTGTTTTATTAAATTTTATCTACACATTTACATAAATTCTACATAAATTCATAAATAAGATTTAATAAAATATAATAAAAATGTCATAATTAAAACAGACCATCTGATTCCAAATATCATAAAATATTAGGTTAGTAGATTCTTCCCTTGACCTTATTCATATAAAATGTGAACTCCTGGATCGTACGAATAAAATATAGTTTCAAGCCAAACGTCGTCGCTTGTTGCTTGTGGGTGACTGTTTTCACTTTTAGTAACTACCGAAATCCGCCAGCTGGGAATAGAGCTCTCCCAAAACGACATCGCCTTGGGTTCCATCCGGTGAATACAGAAGTTGGCAAAGAAGAGTAATTACAATACAAATCCCTACATTATTGGACACCGAAGATCAAGACTTCAAACTGAAATTTCGTCTTATCTTTTACTTAACCTGCTCTGATCTCTCTGGTTATGGAGATATCTAATGGACCGATCAGTTCATGCTCTAAAGAGCACCAGAGCATCTACCAAGAGTGGTTCAATTATGCTGATTCTGGTACGTACTACAGTACATTTCTCGTTTTCCTTGTTATTCTAGTTAATTAATTGTTGTGGTGATATGATCTTATGTGAAACAACGTTAATGTGTGCCTTTGTAGATGGAGATGGTCGGATCACCGGAAATGACGCTATCAAGTTCTTTGGTTTGTCTAATTTGTCCCGACCCCATCTCAAGCAGGTTTTTTTATTACTTTTTTTTACGTTTCTTTTACCTTCGTTGTGGTTATTCTCGTTGTTGTTATGTTAGTTTTTACGTTTTTATTTAAGGTTTGGGCGATTGCCGACTCGAAGCGACAAGGATATCTTGGGTTTAAGGAGTTCATCACTGCTATGCAGGTTTAATAGAAGTTTTATTCTCTCTGTTGCGTTTGTGAATTTGTGGACTAATTTTATCTTTAACTTAAGTTCTGTTCAGTTACCCGGTTGACTTTGGAAATTTTCCTATTGTGTTTTTATAATTGACTAATTTGTTCTTACCTTAATGTGTAGCTAGTTTCATTGGCACAAGCTGGGCATGATATAACCAACGATCTTCTCTACACCAAAGGTTTTAACTTTTTATGCTTTATATCTTGGTCTTTGCCTTGTCTGTTTAGTGCCTGGAATTTGGTTGTTCTTGCTATATTTCTGAATATTGTATCTTTGATACTTGGCCTTGTTATCCCTTTTTCCATTATCTCATATTACTTTTGCTAGATAATGAAGTTGTTAAGTTGATTTTGTTATATGTTTACGTATAACAGATGATATTGAAGATTTAAATCCTCCATCAATGGAAGGCTTAGATGCACTACTTGCAGTAAGTGTCGGATTGTATTCTGAAGTTGTCTATCTCACATATTTCCATTTAAAACGGTTCTTGTTATTCAATGTATATGTGCAGAAGAAAAAGGGATCTTCAAAATTTCCCGAGTCCAATTCAAATGGTAAGAAGTCTCTACAATGTTGATTGAAATGTGGGATTTCCTTTTCTACTGTGCATTTAGAGCTTTCTACTTTTCAGGTACTCCTCCAGTGGAAAAATCGGCTTCAGTGCATTGGTTTTCTTCGAAATCAGCCAAAAAGGTGTGATTTCTTGTGGTACATTGGTGCAAGTTTGACCTCCTGTGACTTCTGTATCATAAAACAATATATCTGCTTTTGTGCCATCTTTTTATGTTAACCGGCTAAAATGACCATGAACATGACGTGATTTCTGTTCTTTCAATGTATAGCTTCCAGTGAAAGTTGATTCTCTACTTTGGTACATACAGTTCTTTCTTGTTGTCTTCAGTTAATGATATATTATAATTGTGAACTTGATGTGCATTTCCAATTCTTTCCTGTTTTCACAGTTTATTTTATATTCTCAGGTGTCTCTGTCCTCTGTTACATCTATTGTTGATGGCTTGAAGAGACTGTACATTCAGAAGTTGAAGCCATTGGAAGTTACTTATCGCTTTAATGATTTTGTATCTCCATTGCTGGTGAGTGAGCAGCTGCGATACTTAATGCTGACAAAGTTGTCAACTAATAGCGTACATGCTTTTCCTGGATTTGATCCGAGTTTTGTCCATCTTATTTTTAATTTCTATAACCTTAGCTAGTGAAATAATAGAATGTTGGCATAACAGTTTCTGTGGATTTCTTAAATGCAGACTAACAGTGATTTTGATGCCAAACCAATGGTAATGTTATTGGGGCAATATTCTACTGGTAAAACTACGTTCATTAAACACCTACTGAGCGGTAGTTATCCAGGTAATTTCTCCTTCCTATCCATCTCTCTTTTGTGCGTGTATCTGGATGTTACTGTGTCTACTGGGTGGTTTCTTTTCTTCTATTCTTTTATACCTAAACAAGTTTCTACATCTTTCCTTTTTATCTTTTTCTCTTTTGCTACAGGTGCTCATATTGGACCAGAACCAACAACCGACAGATTTGTTGTTGTAATGGTATTTATACGAGCCACCCCATGTTACTTTGTATTGTTGGACGATGCATCTTTACTATTTGGATGAGTAATAAAATGATTAAATCATATCTCAGAGCATTTTTGGCCTTAGCAATGATGTTGCAGTTCGTAAATCTTGCAGGCTAACCGCCTCTCTGTTAAAAGAGAAATACTGGTTCTATTGCTTTTGATTTTATCCATAATACTTGCATTCTGATTGTATATCTGTACAGAATGGACCTGATGAAAGAAGTATTCCAGGGAATACGGTTGCGGTGCAAGCAGACATGCCATTCAGTGGGCTCACAACTTTTGGAACGGCTTTTTTGTCTAAATTTGAATGTTCCCAAATGCCACATCCCGTGAGTATTAGAATCACAGATTTCCTTCTTGATTGTACGTTGTAGCACTTAAAACACTCCCAATTTTGTTGTTTATCTAGTTGCTGGAGCATATTACATTTGTGGACACTCCTGGAGTTCTGGCCGGAGAAAAACAACGCACACAACGAGCTTATGATTTTACAGGTGTAACATCTTGGTTTGCCGCAAAGAGTGACCTCATTCTACTTCTGTTTGACCCCCACAAACTTGATGTTAGTGACGAGTTCAAGCGTGTGATTTATTCTTTGCGCGGTCACGATGACAAGATTCGCGTGGTTCTCAACAAGGCAGACCAAGTTGATACTCAACAAGTAGGAATTCAGCTGACTATATCTTTTATTTAGCACTGACAGAGAATACTAGCATTTAAGAAATGAAAACAAAAGGACAGGCTTATAGGGTTTGTAACGAGAATTAAGAAACACTCTTTAGGATTTGAAACAAACAAGGCCATTAGTATCCACATCAATAAGTTTTTAAGAAAAATAAAAGCGTCAAACTTCCCAAAACTAATTCAGAATTTCTAGAAAAACTCAAATCTTTTTTTTTTCCTTTAAACTCAAGTAAATTAAAGTACGAGGCTTGTCCAATTTAGGTTTATTGAAGTAAGAAATTTACTATATATTTTTTCTTAATAGCTATTCGTAGTTGCCTAAAGGAAAAGACTTAAAAATAATTATACTGTATAGACCTCGGCTCTTATCAAGAAAGTGGTCAATACATAAAGTTGACTAAGCTGACTATTAAAGAAATAACCCGAAACTACTTGGGAAAATAATACAGAGATTACACGTTATATTCCATTAACACTTATGATAAAGTCATTCTTCTTCAATGTTGTCTTTCATCTATAGCATAATGACTCTTTGTAAATTTTCTTATTAGTACTGTTCTAACCTTGTTTGGCCCACTTCAACAGTTAATGAGGGTTTATGGAGCTTTGATGTGGTCGCTTGGAAAAGTTCTCAACACTCCTGAAGTTATGCGTGTGTATATTGGGTAGAGTATCTATCAGTAAATTTAATTGAATATCATTCTAATATCTAGTACCGTAGTCCAAACTAGCAAGGTTCTTCATACAGTAAATAAGATTAAGTTGTGATCCGTTAACACGAGTCACAGCTTGTTTTCTTTGAGTATTTCAATTGGGCAACACGGTGATGGTTTACTTTGGTTCCAGAGAATACTAAAATGAGTTCATTTTTGCTTATGAAATATTTAAATCAAAGGAGCACTTAAATATTTGCAAGATTGTTTTTGTGATATACTGAGACTTGTGGTGAAACTGAGATTGCATACTCAGCTCATATATACATTTATTTGTGTTGTTGCACGGCAGGTCATTCAATGACAAACCAGTAAATGAAGCTGCTGTTGGTCCAATTGGAAAAGAGCTGTTTGAGAAAGAACAGGAAGACCTTCTTTCTGATCTTAAAGATATCCCTAAGAAGGCTTGTGATCGTCGAGTAAGTTCTGCAAATCTAGTTTCTTTTGCAGTTCTTTGAATATTATTAATAAAATTATCGATTTCCTTTGATAATTCACTGGAATTTTTGTTGAATTGGATTCTGATGATATTTTATACAGATAAATGAGTTTGTGAAACGTGCTAGAGCTGCCAAGATTCATGCTTACATTATTGGCCATCTTAAAAAGGAGATGCCAGCAATGATGGGAAAAACGAAGGCCCAACAAAGGCTGATTGATAATTTGGAAACAGAGTTTGGAAAGGTTGGTTTAACTCGATATCTTTACTTTCATCTATGTCTAAGGTTGAGTAGACTGTCAGCATTTCTCTCGCTCGTGTTTAAACAGGTACAAAGGGAGTTCCATTTGCCTCCTGGAGATTTCCCAAACGTGGACCACTTCAGGGAGGTTTTGAATGGTTACAGCTTTGACAAGTTTGAGAAGTTGAAGTCCAAAATGATACAGGCTGTGGATGATATGCTAGGTTACGACATTCCAGAGCTCTTGAAGAATTTCAGAAATCCCTACGATTAAAGGATGACCGATCATGTTAGCAGAGACCAGAAGCCGTATAGCAATCATACATGTTCAGTGAGAATCTTAGGCATAGTACCCGTGTAGTTTTCTTTTTCTTCATTTTTATCAGTTTTCCCAGAAGCATATATGCAGGCAATATAAATCGACTTGTCTACAATGTTCATTCATCACCTCGATAATGACAAAAGAAATTATTTGTAACAATTAATATGTCCTACCTTTTTATACTCGTCTAGTAAAGCTTGATTGCCGTTACAACTATCTTCTTGGACTCTTTAATCATACAGTCTATTTCAGTTAATCTATACCAATAAAATGGGAGATTTTATATTGTTGAAAATTACTTGGCCTCCATTGCGGTAGTAAATCGATAAATAATCGAATAAAGAATGATATAGAAATGGTTTGTACCGTTTAATAAAATCATACGAGTGTCTCGTGGGAAAAAAGTGAAGGCATGCAGGCATCAAGACAAATCTAGAATCCTGAAAACTTTATCCATAATTGGCATGCAATATTTTGTCAAATCAAACCATAAATTATATGTAACTGCGACTGTATCAACCTATATGCGATGCTGTTGTTTTGGTAAATTAATAGTTTTCCTGCATCTTAATATATATGATTTTGATATGCAAATATGCATGTTTTCAAAACTTTGTTGTGGTAGGCAGCCTACATAATGTAATTTGTCAAGGTTGATTTAAGACTAAGCCATTCTGCCCAGCATAAAGCTGTAGTAATTTAGGAGTCATGCCTTGCTTTAACCCTGAAAACAAGCCGTCAATTACTAAGAAGGTATGGAATAGCTTTATAACAAGTCTCCAAAAGAAGCTGACCAGTTTTAGAAGATCCAAGCTCTTGAATAGAGCCAGTGAACACCTTCTTGGACTCCACCGGCGCGCATCTTCGGTCGCTATTCTTCGCCTTCCAACTCACCATTACCACTTCCACCACCATTGCTTCAGCTATAACCATTCTCACCTGAGCCACCAAAGCCAACCAGAGCAAGATGATCTACACAGGGTCGATACAAGGACTTCGCAGACACACATTAATCATATTGTAGAGAAACCAGTGCTCTCACCAGGCGGCTACTGTAAACCTCATGAGGACCACTCTGAAGAAGTCAACGACGTCACTGTTGAAGTTGAATTTACTGACTCTAACAATTCCTGTGAGGATGCAGTGGAAGATTATGATAATAAATGTGATGATGGAGACAAAATGAAAGGCACTTTCAATGAGAAGAATGAATCAGTTGCAATGCCGTTATATGGAGTGGATGCAAGAGCTCAGGAGTTCATAGAGAAGATGAAAAGAAGATGGAGGCTTGAGTTACAGGCTGCAAAAGAGAACTATGAATCAGATTCGGACTCGTGTATATGACACTTTGGTAGTGTTTGGTATAAAAGTAAAGAAGATACTATATTACATCACCACTCATTCCCTAGTTGTTATCTATTGCATCACGTACAAATCCTTCGACCTTTTATATTCCAAAGTGATTACACATTATTCTTTGTGATTTCCATTACATTGGACACCAGATTTCATTACATCACATATTAAAGTCCCATTACTGTTACTAGATACCATATGCTCTTGTAAGGGGTTAGAAAATATCCTTAATTTCTATTTTCCTCCTATGATTATGATATTGTAAGGATGGCTTTAGTTGAATTGCTGTTGTTTTCTTGGGACTAAGGATTAATTATAAAAAAATCTCAAACTTTACTCAATTTTGTAATTATAATTCAAACTTTAAAAAAGTGACAGTTAAATATTCAAACTTTCAATTTTTCTCAATTCTAGCCCATCGTTAGTGTCTTCGTTAAGTTTGCTAACATGACTTGCCACATGTTCTTGAAACCTTATACACTTATACACGTCATATCTAATTAAACTAATTAATTATAATTAATTAAATTATGTCATTTAATTAAACTAACTGATTAAACATGACTAAATTATGTCGTTTTTGGGACTAAAATCTCTAAATCAAAGTCACTGCCCTTCGTTCTCGCACAAGATGTATGTTTTTCCTCAGTTCATTCTCACATCGCTGTGCTAGTGCGAGAAGAATTTGTTATGTGAGTTTGATTTAGGGATTTAGTGATTGGCAGCAAGTTTGATGCGAGAACAAACTGAGGTTGGTGTACTGCGATGCGAGAAAGAACTGAGGAGCTTGGTGTGATTCGAGAACGAATTGAGGAGCTTCATGCAAGAAAAAAGGTTAGAGATTTTGATTTAGGGATTTCGATCCTGAAAAAGACATAGTTTAGTTATGTTTAATCAGTTAGTTTAATTAAATGACTTAGTTTAGTTAATCTTAAATAATTAGTTTAATTAGGTCTGACATTTATAAGTGTTTAGAATTTCTGGAACACGTAGCAAGTCAGGTCAACAAACTTAACAAAAGCACTAATATTAGGCTAAAATTGAAATTTTTTTTGAAAGTTTAAGTATTTAATTGCTACTTTTTAAGGTTCGAGTTATAATTATAAAATTGAACAAAGTTTGTAAATTTTTTGTAATTAAACTTGGGATTAATGGGTATGAATTGGAGTTTTATATTTAAGAATGAGAAAATTCGTACAAAAATTAGGTAAAATAAATATTTACACTCCATATGGATATGATCGCCATTAACTTATGATTTATTTACATTAATAATTTCTACCAACTTAAGTAGATGTTTAATTAGAATATGTAGACTCAATTAAAGTAGTTCTTTTTTATTTACTTATGGTTAGTTTTTAATAATAAAAAGTCTTTTTTTAACCATTTTAGGTGGAGGCTTAATATGCATTTTTAGACTCAACAATTCTTTTTTCTTTAACTTATAAATGACTTTCATTAATTATGAGTTTTGGCGAATTTAGGATGATGCATGATAGTGATAGAAAATATTCAAAGTTCTAATAAAAGATGAGTTTTAGAACTCCCTTTGTAAGCTAGTTTTTGTTTTTAATTTTAGTAACAAAAGCCTTCGTACCATCGTCAAGAAAGAATGCAACTAAATAACAAATCATTATAAGAGAAATTTATATAATACTCATCTCCTCTATAAACATAATAAATGGTGATATAATAAATAGTAAATATTGCTACATTATTTTTTAGTGATTTTGATTTGTTTGCTTTTTTATGCATATATATGTTTACTCTTGATCGAAAGGGATAAGGAGCAGAAGCAAAATCTTCATAATAAGAAATTATTGAAATAAAAGGTAAGGCTTATTAACGCAAGTTCTCTTGAGTGAGGTGATAAGGATGGTCGAAGTCAAAAGGTTGATACTCGAGTCGTACTCGAGAGATTACGACTCATAATTTTGAGGGTGTCAGTAACGATGATCCATGTGCAGCCCACTCTTGATCAAATGTTAGACTATCCTATAAAGAAGTCTTGCTCATGAAGCCCATACTCACCCTACATCTGCCCTAGTTAGGTTTATTGTTGTTTCCTTCTTAGTCTAAGGTTATAAACAACTATAAATATAGACTCTCTATGTATCAACTGTGTGGCTTCTTCATCAATAAAAATTCATCAAGTCTTTTATTCCTTTTTCTGATTCTAGGTTTCTTTATGGTATCAGACACAGTTGCGTGAGAAACAAATCCTTTCTTACGTGAGGCCAACATGTCAACTTCCATTGTCAACGCCACAAATACCAACGTCACATCCATCAACGTGGCAAATTTTTTCATGATCAAGCTTTCCCAAGACAACTACATAATATAGAGAGAATAGGCCAAGGGCATGGCACATTGCCACAAGCTTTTAGGGTTTTTCACATGAAAGAGTCAACCTCCACCATAATTCAAACCAGTAAAGAAGAAGTAGATCATTATCGACGATGAAAAGTCGACAAAGCCGTAGGTGTTGTCGCCGTTGAAAGTCAAAAAGAAGAAGAGACCAAGGAGTTCTTGGCTTGGCAACAAATCTATCTAGTTCTCTGCGGTTTACTCATCGCCATTTTGAGTCCTAAAGTACTTGGTCTTGCCATAGGAACTGAAACTTCTAAAGACCTATGGGAGACGTTTGAACAAGAGTTCGCAGGAGCCACTCCAGAGCGAGAATTCACATTAACACAACAACTTACATATCAAGGAGTCCACCACTTCTACGACAAAACATATACGAAAATTCAAGGTAATCGATGATAATCTCATTTCTATAAGGAAACTAGATGCTGACAAGATCAAAGCTCATTCTTTACTTCTGAATCTTGGACCCGAATACAAAGGTCTCACCACTGTCATGCTCAAACTACCACAGCCCAATTATTTTGAATGTATTTCTTACATTAATGCTTATGAAGAAAGGAACAACTATATGGCAACTATCGTCAACCCAGCGTATGCGTTCAAAGCAAATCGATAGTCCAAGTCGAATCCTAATTCCAACTCTTGGTTCACATCATAAGGCAGGGGATTTCTGTCGGCCTCTAATAATTCTAATGTTATTAATGTCCTATCAAGGAATAATGTTTCAGGAATGACGTATATGATTCACCAACAGGTGGAAATTTCGAGGAATGCAGGATAATGCTATCAATCTCGACCTCCTCCCCCTGTTAAGCAATGGATGACTCCTTAAGCCAGAGAACTGTAAAAGGATGAAATCTGTCAATGGTGTTCACGACAAGTGAACATCGCCAAGATATGCTGGGGAATTCCATCTACCTCAGCTGACAATGAACTTCCATAAGCGTTGGCTGCCCTTACCTATGATAACTCAGTTGTTGATGTCGAATGGATGGTGGACATCGGCCCCACTACTCATATGTCGCATTAAGTAGGTTTGTTCTCTAGACTCAAAAACTATGCTGGTAATGATTTTTTTTCTTATTGGCAATGGATCGTCACTTACAATTATAGGTATCGGAGATATTCCTGTTTCCGAGGGAAACAACACTTTGCTTTTAAAAGGCTTTTTACTTGTACCTAACTGACTCGAAATCTCCTATCTGTTAGTCAACTCACATCTAGCTGTGATATTGATTGTCAATTTACTAATCAGTTGTTTTGTGTGAAGGAGCGACAAACCAAGAAGATCCTATTGGTCAGACAACGTAAAGGAGAGCTATATGTTATTCCTAAGACCAAACAAGCTTTTGTCTCTAAGAAAGGGCTAGCCTCTAATCAATCTGGCATCAAAGGCTTGGTCATCCTCAAGATTCTTCTTTGCGTAGTTTAGTTTCTAATAATTTAGTTTGATTAAGTTTAAGAAATAAGGATTCTCATTTATGCGAGAGTTGTTGCTTAGATAAATTTTCAAAACTGTCGTTTCCATTATCTAGTAACAATGCTACCAAACTTTTTGAGAAAGTACATTGTGATTTATGCAGTCCTGCATTTGTGACATCCTTGGGAAATTTTTGCTATTACACTCTTTTTGTCGATGATTTTTCGAGATATATGTGGTTGATACCAATGAGGATTAAAGATGCATTCTTTAATATTTTTCTCGATTTTGAGTGATATATTTTGTGTCATTTTTATTGTCGAACTAAAGTATTTCATTCTAATAACAGCGGTGAATTTATTAATAATAGTCTTGTTGGACATTTTCGTGCAGAAGGAATTCAACATTAGCTTTCATATCCGTACACACTCGAGCGAGTTGGTCGTGTTGAACATCGTCATCGTATCATTTGTGAATTAGGCATGACAATAACATTTCACAACGGGTCCCAAATTTTCTATAGACCGAAACCTTTGCAACTGCCACCTATTTGATAAATCAATTTCCTTCTTCTTCTCTAAATTCTAAATCACTATATTTTCTTTTGTTTGGCACTCATCCAAATTATAACATTTTACGTGTCTTTGGGTGCAACTGTTTTTCGTATACATGAGACAGTCAACAACCCAAATTTGATCCCAAATTGGTACCATGTGTATTCATTGGATACAGTGACAAGCATAAGGGCTTTAAATGTTACCACCATGTAACCACAAAACAATTATGTCTAAGCACGTCAAATTTGACAAGTCTTTATTTCCGTACAAGCAAACAACTCTTACTGAACTATATAATCAAGAGCGCACCAGTTTTCTTGAAGAATTAGACTTTTGTGAAGGTGATGGGTTGGACCGTTCTCCCTCCTCCACGCATCAATTACCTACCAGTGTAGTTCCAGACCTCTCGAACATGCTTCATTTTATGTTGCCTGTGCCCGACCAAGTGTAACCACCTCCTACATAGTCTAAACAGCCGGAGTCTGAACCCCTAACACCATCACTACTACTTTTAGTTTGTCTTTAAACAGCTATGAATCTCTACAGCCACAGCAATCAATAGCGACAGAAAAATCGGTATCACCTTGTTGCGGTAGTGGCTCCATCTCTCAGCGACTTGAGGACTTTGTTCAAGAGCAATCTCCCGATCCATCAGACACTATTATTCATGAAATAGATTATGCTGCTTCTCCCTCTGATAATGTTGCTCATCACTTTCCCTTGTCTTCTGCAGATAATGTTAATGAAAAAGTCATAGAACCGCAACATCCAATGCTCACAAGAGTTCGCGTTGGGATTCATAAACCAAACCTAAAATATGTTGTAATGGTCTCTTACACTAATATTCTGCAACCTCCTCATTTTATTAAATCAGCCTTGTCTCATGAAGGGTGGTGGAATGCGATGATCGGCGAAATCTCTGCATTTCATCATAATAACACCTGGGAACTTGTTCTGCGTCATCCAGGTATGCACTTAATAGGTTCGAAATGGGTCTACAAGGCCAAATTATATGCTGATGGTACACTTGATCGCTTAAAACCTCGATTAGTTGCTAAGGAATTCTCACAAATTGATGATGTTGATTACACTGAAACATATTCTCTTATTATTAAACCTGCTACTATTCGCTTAATTCTCAGTCTTGCTTTGGTAAAGGGTTAGACAGTGCGATAGCTCGAGTTTAAAAATGAATTTCTTCACGAATAAGTTATTGAATTTTGTCACTATTTTGCAGGTTGAATTTTTCATAAAGGATTTGGGTCCCATCTACCATTTCCTTGGAATCAAAATTCAACACAATAATCAGGGATTGTTGCTTCTGTAGGCACACTTTACCCAATCCATACTTGATCGATTTCAAACGTCTGATTGCAAGCCAACTTGTACACCCATATTTGCCAAGACAAAAGTTCCTCCCAATAGTCCACCATTGTCATATTCGACTATATGCAACGCCTTCATAGGGAGTCTTCAATACTTAACTTTTACTCGTCCTGATATTTCTTTTGTTGTTAATTTTGCCTCACAATTTGTTCAAACATCCACAACACATAGTATTTCTTTAGCTAAACGAATTCTCCATTATCTAAAAGGCACCATACAATATGGAATGCAGTTTACCTCTGAAACTTCACTTGATTTTTATGCGTTCTCTGATGTAGATTGAGCAGGATGTCCAACCACTAGATATTGCACATTTCTTGGGCTTAATTTGATCTCATGGTTTCCAAGAAACAACACACTATCTCTCGTTCCAACACAGCAGCTGAGTACCGTGCCATAGCACATACTACTACCGAAGTCACTTGGCTCACTTATCTTCTTCGAGACTGTGACGTTCACTCTAACACAGCGCCATTGCTGCTTTGTGGCAATCTCAGTGCGTTATACATGACCGTCAATCCAGTCTTCCACTCAAGAACTAAACACATTGAGTTAGACTATCACTTTGTCCTCGAACGGGTTGCTAGTCGGTTGTTAGCTACTTGTCATATCTCTACTCACTTTCAACTTGCAGACATCTTCAACAAGCCTCAATTTAAGGCCTCTCTTATAGCGATTCGAGCCAAACTATACCTCGAACCTCAACATAGTTTGCGGGAGGCTATTAACGCAAGTTCTCTTGAGTGGAGTGATAAGGATGGTCAGAGTCATAAGGTTAATACTCAAGAGACTACTACTTACAATTGTGAGGGTGTCAGCAATGATGTCCCATGTGTAGTCCACTCTCAGTCAAATAGTAGACCATTTTACAAAGAAGCCTTGCTTATCATATCTCTACTCACTTTCAACTTGCAGACATCTTCACCAAGCCTCAATTCAAGGCCTCTCTTGTAGCGATTCGAGCCAAACTATACCTCGAACCTAAACATAGTTTGCGGGAGGCTATTAACACAAGTTCTCTTGAGTGGAGTGATAAGGATGGTTAGAGTCATAAGGTTAATACTCAAGAGACTACTACTTATAATTGTGAGGGTGTCAGCAACGATGTCCCATGTGTAGTCCACTCTCAGTCAAATAGTAGACCATTTTACAAAGAAGCCTTGCTCATGAAGCCCACACTCACACTACATCTGCCCTAGTTAGATTTATTGTTGTTTCCTTCTTAGTCTAGGGTTATAAACAAGTATAAATATAGACTCCATATATCAGCTGTATGGCTTCTTCATCAATAAAATTCATCAAATCTTTTATTCCTTCTTCTGATTCTAGGTTTCTTTAAGCCTTTATTAATTTGACTCGATAGAACTATAGACTTTGAAGATGAAGTGGATTATGAGCAAGCGGATAGTCTTCTTCTAGCTTTATTCTTAGATTCTACAAACTATCATAATTGTAGTGTAAAAATTTAAAAATTTTGAAATTTAAGAATAAGTTCATCAATTAAATTTTAATTTGAAAATTAAACTCTAAAAAATATAAGACTTGAAATTGAATTATATAAAAAATAAAAAAGTCCACTCAATCTTAATTTTTAGAAGTAATTTATATTTATTTTATCTAACAATTTTTATTTAATATTTATTTTAAATTAATAAATATTAATAAAATATTATATTATTTAGGTTTTATCAAAATAGTTATTTATCTAATTTAATTTTTGTTATGAATTATGATTAATGTTTTTCATATATTATTGTAAAAGACTATTTTTATTTCAAAATAACTTTAAAGATTTCTCTTTTTTATAAATTATTTATATTTTTATAATCACTAAAATATAAAGATATATATTTATGAATTAAATTTAAATTTAACATTATCCAATTTTAAAAAATAAGAAACATATTATGAATATAAAATTTTAGTTAAACTCGTTATTACAACAACTTGTCTCGTATGAACCCAACTAAATATTGGTTAATAGACTCGATGCTCTTCCACTTTTTATTATGAGATATCCCTTGGATTTAATGCAAACTTAGGCCTCTTATAATTATTTCAAATGGTTAAAAACATAAATCTCTTTTATAACTTAAGAAAAAATTCAAAAACTTCTTAATTCTAAAAAACGTCGAAGATACACAGGAACGATACGACTCTATAGCTTCACAATGTCAGCCAAAACGTCAAAGCAAACAGCAATGCTTTAATGCCATAAATCAAACATGATTGGCAATTATAAAAAAAACTATTGAGATTCTCGATCTAATTATACATTGTTTTATTATGTTGCCTTCTCAGCCTTCAAGCTAAACCAGATAGGAATCCAATTATGTCACGTATGTCAAAATCACACTTGGACAACTACGGGATGTAACTTAAAAAGAGACAAACTAACAAGAATCTTTTAGGAGAAAATCTAGGGTAGAAAAAAATAATATTTGGATAAAAAATTTGGAAATCCTAATTTCAAATTGAGATACGATAGTATAAAAACACATACTTATATATATGAACAAAAGAAGTAAAAACAGTGTGCTTTTCATGACTCAATTAAGATAGCCATTTAAGACATGATAATTTAGACGTGACAAAAAGGCATTAACATTTAGGTAAAAGACTCAATTTTTCTTGTGTTTTATCAATTTCATCAAAATTCTAAGGCAAAAATATATTTAACCTCCTGTATTTTATCTGCCTCCCTCTATTTTAAAAATAGACTTATTACTTAGAATTCAAAAAGACTTTTTAACCTCTATATTATGATGACATCACCATAACTGTAGATGTTGCATTTTTTGGACAAAAATACCCTTTTAGCCTTTTGTTGACTAAAATACATTAAACCACCACATTTTTCACTTTATTTCATTATGCTCTCTATTTCAAAAATAAAAATTATTTTAAGTATGGAATACATTTTGACGGTTAATAAATAAATAAAATTATTAAAAATATCATTGTTTTTATAAGAAATGTATATGTAGAAAATACGTGTCTCATGTTACTCCCTCATATGTACATTTATACAATTGATGGTTCAATATTGACCACACATGTGTTACTAGTATAGAATAAAATGGAGGGTTGAGATGAATTATGTTACAACAAAATTGTACATTCCAGCTAGAATTTGTAAATATCTATTGTAGTTTTATGCGAAGTTCCGATTGTGTCTCTCTTCCATTTACTTCTTTCTTGTTCTTCTTCGTCAACACTCCCACTCAAACTAAACCGAGGGCTTCGAACTAGGTTCAGTTTGGTGGTTAGAGAGAGAAACCTTGTCGAGGTTAGGGGTTTTGTAAGGATGTCGATGAGTTGGACTGTAGTGTTAACGTATCTGACCTCCAGTTCTCCTTTTTCAATATTGTCTCTGATGAAGTGTACATCCACTTAGATGTGTTTTGTTCTTGAGTGAAATAGTGGGTTTTGAGCTAGCGATCAAGCTCTGTTGTTATCGCTCCACAAAATGGGTTTGTGTAAGAGAGAGAGAACCCTAACTCAGATAGTAGAGATGTGAGATAGATGAGTTTGATAGACACCTGAGACTGGGCTCAGTATTTAGCCTCGGTGCTAGATTGAGCTACTGTTGTTTGCTTCTTAGAGATCCAAAAAATAAGGTTTCCTCCCAGAAAGATGCATCCTCTGGTTGTTGATTTTCGATCATCGGGGGAGCTGGCCTAGTCGAAGTCACTATAGGCATGGAGATCAAGAGGAGTAGATGATGGTTGAAAAAACAGTCCCAGATTTGAACTTGCTTTCAGGTAACGCATAACCCTTTTACATACAATTCAGTGTGTATTTGGAGGATTTTGTAAAAATTAACTTAATTTGTTTACTGTGAAGCTAATGTCTGGTCTTGTGTTACACAGATATTGAAGTGCTCCTATGGTGCTTCGGTAGAGTTTTGGGTGTTCAAAGGGTGTGCCATCTCGCAAAGATAACTTTGTTGCTAGATGGATTGGTGTGGAACAGGGCTTGCATGAAGACATATAGGTTCTGGTAAGTAATTCTTCAATATAATGTTTCTGTGAAAGATATAATCCATTTTTGTTTTTATATGCTTCAAAGCCAAGAAAATGGTTTATGCTTCCAAGCATTTTAATTGCAAATTGAGATTGTAATTGACTAATAACTGTATGAATAGCTTGAGTTGAATTTCCTGTGATTAGGATATCATCTACATAGACTAGTAGCATTGTAATGGTTCCATTATTGTTTGAATAGAATAGAGGAGTATCTGACCTTGAATTATGGAACCCCCACTGAGACAGTGCATATTTCAGTTTATGAAACGAAGCCCTAGGGGCATGTTTCAACCCATAGAAAGCTTTAGCCAACTTGTAAAAATGATATGGCTGTGTTTTGCTTTCAAATCCTCGTGGCTGATTTATATAAACAGTCTCATATAAATGCCCACGTAGGAATGCATTATTGATGTCAACTTGTTGGATCTCCCAGTGATGAGAAACAACAAGTGACAAAATTACTTTTATTATGGAAGCTTTCATAACAGGGCTGAAAGTTTATGAAAAATCAATACCAGGGGTTTGATTAAATCCTTTGGCAACAAATCTGGCTCTGTGTTTGGAGACAGTCCATCAACATTATATTTGGTCCGGAACACCCATTTTGTGCCAAGAATATGCATGGCAGGCTCATAGGGAACAAGTGTCCAAGTATTTTGTTGTAGAGCATTGAATTCATCTTTCATAGCTTGAAACCATATAGGATTGTTTAGAGCTTTAGAAACTGTGTGAGGATTTAATGCAAGAGAGAAGGAATAGAGTTTGAGTTTGAAAATTTCACTTTTGGATCGAGTTATCATGGGATACATATTTTGTGTGAATGGGAACGAAGGATTTGGTTCAATATTTGGTGTGGTTGATAGAATGGGATTAGGTAAAGTATTTTAATTGTTTAGTGAAGTTGTAGAATGTGATAGTGAGCAAAGGTTTTGAGAGTTTACCTGTCTGTTGTAGGATTCAGTTGAGGAAGAACATTCTGCAGCAGAGGAGTGAGTCGTGACAGCCTCTAAAGAGAGTGTATCATTTGAAGTTAAGGTCAGAGTGAAGGTAAGAAGACTTGATGAAGCTATATGATGATTTGAGTGTGCGACAAAAAGTTGAGGAAATGGAAATTCTTCCTCGTTGAATACAACATGCAAGATATTATGATTTTCTTGGACCCCGAGCTTTTCTTAGAAGTTAGAATTATTAAATGAGAAATTGTTGATGTTTAGTCATGAGTTAAAAAAAATCAGAATTTTTGAATTAGAAATTTATAGAGTTTATTTATAAATATATTTTATTCATACGGTTGCATGGATTAAATGGAAGTGTTAGAATTAAGTTAAGGAGTTAGAAGGCATTAGATTTAATATGGAAGGGTAAGCTTGGAAAGATAAAAAAATTGTTGTCTTGAATTAATAAGAGAAGAAGTAAATGAAGGGTCCGTGCGTGAGAGATGTGTAGAAGTAAAAAAGGAAGAAAAGAAGAAACTAGAGAAAGAAGAGAGTCGTGTAACAAAAAAAAAAGGGAGAGACGTGTTTGAGAGATTAGGAAAAAGAGAGAGTCGTGAAAATAAGAAAGAAAAAGAAGAGAAAATTGTAGAAAGAAGTAGAAGAAGAGGAGCAGAAACCGAACCAGAAAAGAAGAAGAAGGAAAGAAAAGAGCAAGGAGAAAGAAGAGGAAGAAGAATATTCAGCTGAGTTTTTAGGTAACCCTTATTTATTCTTCTTGTTTTGATAGAAGAAGAAAGTAGAGAAACTAGGTTATGTGCTGAAAATGAAGAGAGAAATAAGAGATTTATGTTCTTAGATTTTTATGGACTTTTAACTTGATCTTAGTTCTTCTAGCTTAGATAAACTAAGAGTAGATTAAGCCTAAGCTTATTTTTGGAGAATATAGCTTTATGGAAGTTCTATTCTTGTATGTTGATTCAATGAAAATATGTTTGTTTGAAGGGAACTAAAGACTTCGAAATCAAGAGCAAGAAGAAGAACAAACTTGATCTTGGAATTTCAAGTAAATAGGTGGGTAATATGTTTATAGTTATTGTAATGATGGGCTGATCTATTATATGTTTATGTGTGCTTAAATGCTTGTTTTTGAAACATTATGAATGTGGAAAAAATGCACTGTGATTTTTTATCATGTTTACTTTGAAATATTTTGTTGTATTTGGTATTAATGAACAAAAGAAAAGCATAAAAAGCATGAAAGTATGAGTATGATATGGAATATGTAAACATAAAAAATTTGCTTGTGTGGGTAAGAGAGATACCATTCTGTTCGTCACGTACACATTGACCTAAAACTTTCTCCCGGCTGTCTGCTTGTGGCATATGAGCTCTAAAAAATGGACTTATTCTGTTCATGGTGTAAACTTCGGTTTCGCCATTCTGTTTTATGGGATTCTCTTAAGCCATATTATTTGTACATTTCATTGTGATTTGCTGAGCATGATATATGATTGAATGCTTTGTTCTAATGGTTGAAAAATACATGATATGATTTATGTGATAGCATTTTTTTATTAAGTGTTCTGTGAACTGGAATTGTGTACAAAGCTATATATATATGTATGTATGTATGTATGTATGTATGTATGCATGCTTGGTTGTGTGTGTGGCTCATCACTGATGGCTATAAACGTAACTACCTTTTTAAACTCATGACATAACTACAACGAGACAAATTTTTGAGATTAATATTGAACTTCATTGAACTCAAAATTTGTTTTAAAGTACTATTGGAAAGGTGTCCTAATTTGGCATGCCAAATATTGACATTTTTTGTGCTATGTTTGCTTCACAATGATTGCTTTTTAAAGAATAAACTTTATGTTGGGAAAAACTAGACTCAGAATATGTTTACATGACTGGCCTGATTTTGTTAGGTGGTTTAGTGGCTTTGAGGTTGTAGAGGCCATCCCGAAACACTCTTTTGAGCAGAATCTTTCTTGTTGCTTTGTCCTTAAACAAACAACTTTCATTAGTAAACTCAACAGAAATTTTGTTGTCTTTGGTAAGTTTAGAAATGCTCAGGAGAGTTTTGGTTATGTTTGGAACATGCAGAGTTTGTTTTAATGCAAGAGGTGTGTGTATATGATCTAGGAAATGTATTTAAGATGAGCCAATATTTGCAATAGGAAGAGAATTACCATTACCAATAATGAGTTGATCCTTTCCGCCGTACTCTAAACTTATTGACAGATTATTAAGGTCTACTGGGACATGATTTGTAGCTCCACTATTTATAAACCATGTATTGTTATTGACTGCTTTTGATGAGGGATATCCATGTTGATTTTGAGCCAAATAAGATTGAGGAAAGTTTTGTGCATTGTTCTGTGTCTGTTAAGTGGATGTGTTCTGTCTCTATGGTTGAGTAGTGTTACCTTGCTAAGAGACATCAAACCTTTGTGACATTTCAGTGCTTCATGGCCGAGTTTGAGGCAAAGTTGACAAAAAATTATGTTTCCATTCTATCTACCTCCTCTCCCATGATTTTCTCTTCCTCTAAATCCACTTCTTCCTCGTTGATTGTTTTGACTGAAAATTCCAGAGTTGGCAGTTGGTAGTGAGATTTCTTCATGATTGATTGTGTTCAACTGCTCTATTCTTGTTTCATGCATCATAAGAGAGTATTGCACTTCTTGTAGGGTTGAAGTTTTCATAAAGTGTGTTAGATAAACCACAACAGGATCATATTCGTGACCAAGGCCATTTAAGGCACTTAATATTAGTTCATACTCAATGATTGCACGTCCTACTACTTGAAGTGAGTCACCAATGGTTTTAACTTTCTGCATATATTATGATATGATGTGTGAACCTTTTTTCATTGTTGAGAGTTGATGCTTTATTTAAAGAACTTTAACTATGGATGTTTTAGCATAAAGATTCTCCAAAATTTGCCAAACTTAGTAGGATGAATTGGAATGATTTACTTGTCCTATTACTTCTTCTCTGATGGTTGAAAATAACCAGCATAGCAGTAGTTGATCTGTTCTTTTCCATGCTTTGTATTTTGGATTTTTGATGACTTGGTTTGTGTCTGCAGTGATGAACTGAGGAGGAGGTGTTGTGTTGATAAAGTTCTCAAGCTCAAGAGCTCTTATGGATTCAAGTATTTGAGCTCTCCAATTTACAAAGTTCTGTTTGTCGAGCTTAATGGGAAGATTGAAGTTTAGGGTCTTTGCCAGGGCTGAAAAATTAAGAGAGGATTATGGTGTTCCATTTAGAGTGGAGGATGATGATCCAAAGTTTTCTTCCATTTTTGACGTTGGTCAAGTGGTGCTCTGATATCATGTACGAAATGTATGTGTAGAAAATACGTGTATCTTGTTATTCACTCATGTGTACATTTATACAATTAATGGTTCAATATTGACCATACATGTTTTAGTAGGTACAGAATAAAATGGAGGGTTGAGTTGAAGTCTATTACATCAGAAGTATACATTCCATTGTACATTCCAGAGAGCATTTGTAAATACTTAATGTAGTCTTATGTGAAGTTCCGATTGTGTCCCTCTTACTTTTACTTCTTTCTTGTTCTTCTTCGTCAACAATCTTCACAATTGTACTTCATAACTGTTAATTTATAGAAAAAAATTAAAAAAAAGAAAACTTATTTGTGATACAAAATTAAAAAATGAGAAAATTTATTAAAGGTGTCATTTTTTTTCATAATTGTATGTTCTAACTATTAATTGATAAAAAATTAAAAATTTTATTTGTGGGTTACCTTTTCACCAATACTTCACAAAAAAGGAAAAAATAATTGAAAATGTCGTTTTCTTAAAAAAAAAGGTTTCTTTTCTTTCAAACATTTTCAAATCTTATTGAATTTGTTCTTTTCGAGATTTAAAAAAAAGAAGACTGGAGATAATTCCCTCCAATTCTAATTTTCTTTTTAATAGAGTTGATTTCTTCCGCAGTCATTCCTTTCAAAATAACCCAGGGTAGATTGGGCAGCTCATAATTTTTTTTGAATCATGAAAGTAGAAGATAATAATAAAAACAAAAAAGTAATGGATAAAAAAGTCGTTTTAAATTTTAAACTCCTTTGATCGGTGGTTAAAGAGAATAATAAATTTATTTTTAAAATAGAGAGAGACATAACGTACCAAGAGATAAAACATAGAAGGGTTAAATGTATTTTTGCCAAAATTTAATATTTCAAATTTCTCGTATAAAAATCTTCATAGTTACCCAAATTTTCCTAACCTGCTTTCCGTTTAATATTCTAAGCTAAAAGTGTGGATAGAATATACATGTAACGAATTTTCTCCGTATGAACATTCACATCACATACAAGCAATTGAGAATTGATAAACTCTAGAGGATATGTGTCAAATATATTAATATATTAATCATATTTATCTATCATTAATTATATTAATAATATAATAATATGTAATATGTAATACGTCATATTACATTTAACAATTTTTAAAAAAATATAATTATATGCTATAAATATTTAACAATTTTTTAATATTTCAACGAGTATCCAAATAAACTGAGCATTAATATATGTACATATATATAAATAATATCGATACAATATGAGTCAAGGACCTCTTTGGTAGTGAAATTTTTGAAAAGTTCCTAATTCTCCCTCTCTTTCTCTCGGAGTTAAGACATAGTTAGACATAATTAAAACAGTAGCATCATCAAGAGTCAAGACTCAAGACTAAACACTTCTATCCTTATATCTAAAGAGTCAAATCAAAATAACTGGCTAGTTTAATGCAACTCCAGCAGGAATATTTTTATTTTTTATTTGGACCCATGCTAATATTATTTAAAAGGGCTTCTATTTATATTAAATTCGCCAATTAACTTTGCTATAAATTATTTCACTATCATCGGTCCCACAACTTAACCACTCTTATGGTATTCCCATAGTACGGATGAAAATTTTTATATTAGACATAAGTTACGTTTCATACATATGAATCTTTAAGTTGGATGGTCCAGATTTTCTGTCCAGCTCTTCTTTCTGAGTAATGCTTTAACGCTTGTGAGTACTTCTGTTCATATAAAGTACGCCTGTTAAGTTGTTTTACCATCACATGTAGATATCTTCTTGTTATAAATAGGGCTCTAGATGAGTATAGTGTGTGAATAGATTAAAATCTCTATGAGATAGAAAAACAACTTGGTGTGAAAGAGAAGTTGGACAAGGCTCGAAAGTATGTTAAATGTTGTCACTAAGAAGCCGATTGGCTTGCTTCCACGAAACATATGCATCACCAACCTGTGCTCTCATTGCCTTCCACAAGTCACCCTTAAAAGTTATGTACACAACAGAATATAGGTCCAAAGCATCTCTTTTCCTTGTCTACTCCTGCAAATATTCTTTCCTTTATAATTAAGCTGTCAGCTAATTAGCTTCGAAGAACACATCCATGGGCAACTGTCTCTCTTCAACTTTAACTCCAGCTGATGATGTCTCCAAGAGAAGTAGAGCTCTTCCCATTGAAACCCTCTTCAAACTTCCCTCTCCATTGCCATCTTGGCCTCCAGGTATTAAATTCCATTGTTAAGCTTGCACATATCTATCTTCTCAACAATTATTAGTCAGCTTGTGCTTTTGATTGGTATATAGGTGAAGGTTTTGCGAGTGGAACCATTGATCTTGGTGGATTGCAAGTGAGAGAAATATCTACTTTCACTAGTGTTTGGGCCACTCATGAAGGAGGACCTGACAACCTTGGAGCTTCCTTCTTTGACCCTTCCCAAATTCCGACAGGATTTTTCATGCTTGGTTGCTACAGCCAACCTAACAACACATCACTCCACGGTTGGGTTCTTGTAGCCAAAGACAGGGCAGGTTCAGGTACATTACAGAAGCCAATAGATTACAGTCTTGTATGGAGTAGCGAGTCCTTGAAAATCGAACAAGATGGTATTGGTTATATCTGGGCTCCCACGCCTCCGGATGGTTACAAAGCTGTCGGACATGTTGTGACCGTATCTCCTCAGAAGCCTTCGCCGGAGAAGGTACGCTGTGTGCGGTCAGACCTCACCGAGCAATGCGAGACAGAGTCTTGGATTTGGGGACCAGGCAACGAGAGCGATCCCAATGGTTTCAATATCTTCAGTTTAACACCTACAAGCAGAGGAATGAACGCTATGGGTGTTCCTGTAGGCACATTTTTGGCTCAAAAACCAGGAGAAGCCATTGATGCTGCTTCAATGACAATGTGGTGTTTGAAGAATAAAGAATCAAACATTTCATGTATGCCAAACCCAAACCAAATCCGGGCCTTGTTTCAGGTGTATTCTCCTTGGGTTTATCTCCATCCTGATGAACAATACCTACCATCGTCAGTGAGTTGGTATTTTGTCAACGGGGCATTGCTCTACAAGAAAGGAGAAGAGTCAAAGCCTGTCCCTATCGAAGCAAGTGGCGGGAACCTCCCTCAAGGTGGTTCCAACGACGGTGCCTACTGGATTGACCTTCCTGTCGATGAAGAGTCTAAAGAAAGAGTAAAAAAGGGTGATCTAAACGCCTCAGAGGTGTATTTACATGTAAAGCCAATGCTTGGTATGACATTCACTGATGTTGCTATATGGATATTCTATCCTTTTAATGGACCTTCCAAAGCCAAGGTTTCTTTCATCAATATTCCTTTAGGGAGAATCGGAGAACACGTCGGAGATTGGGAGCATTTGACGTTAAGGGTCAGCAACTTTACCGGCGAGCTATGGAGTGTATATTTCTCACAACACAGTGGAGGAGAATGGGTTGACGTTCAGGAACTTGAGTTTCAGAATGGAAACAAACCAGTATCCTACTCATCATTACACGGTCATGCAATGTATTCAAAGCCAGGGCTTGTACTGCAAGGTAGTGAAGATGCAGGAATAAGGAATGACACGGCAAAAAGTAAGTTTGTTGTAGACACAGGAGCTAGATACTCTGTTGTCGCAGCCGAGTACTTGGCGACGGTCATTTCAGAACCACCATGGCTAAACTATTACAGGAAATGGGGTCCAAAAATTACCTACGATGTAGCAAATGAGCTTAAGGATGTGGAGAAAATATTGCCTGAAAAGCTGAAATCTGCCTTGGAAAACATGGCGAAGAGTCTTCCAAGTGAGGTTTTCGGAGAAGATGGGCCTACTGGTCCCAAGTTGAAGGGAAGCTGGGATGGTGACGAAGTAATCTGAAGACAAAACTTATCCGTGACAGACATAGCTACAAGTAAGAATTGGTAATTGATGCAAGGTTTCTGCGAAAAAGAGTATAATTATGTATTCTCTGATTACGTTTGTTTAAATTCGACTTCTTTACCAGAATGAATTGATCAGGATTTCAATGAAATGGTACAGATTTTTATGTTTCCAAGTTCATATTCTTTTTATGCTACTTTGTTATTTTCTTCCCTTATTGTACCGGAAAGGAGGATACTTCCTGATTCTGGGTCGAGAAAAGAGACAAATATCAGTGTTCTTTCCACACTGGTGACTGGACCATGGTGAAGTAATCATCACAGGTTTTAGATAGGCCGTCACATCCAATTGTCAATATTTCACGTGGTGTTAATTTTTTGTGTTTGGATATTCCTAGATACGGGGTATCTTACGCCCCTGCCCTTTGGTGTGTAATAACAAAAGACTTAATTAAGATAAAGTATGGGTAAATGACGTACCGGTTTAATTCCTTCTGTTAATACTTCAATTGATTTTTAATTATTTAAAAATATTTTATGGAATTTATATAAATAGTTATATGACTGATTCTTGTATATGTGGTGGTATTTATATGGCTCATAATATCATATTACAATTCAACATGATCCATATGATAAAATAAATTTATTTTTAGATCATTTTTTCTTTATATGAGAGTGATAAATTAAAATTAAACTGAGTTATGATAAGGTCAAAATATGTAATAATATCGTATATGTAACAATAAAATTATAATTTCTGTTAAAATAATTTAGTAGAATCTTATCTTAAGTAATTTTAAGTTTCACTAATTTAACATCCTGATATGGTGGAACGGTAACATAAAAATTCAGTATCCACACCAACTTAATGCTAGAAATAGATTTACCCATTATAGAATTATAAAATAGATGGGAAAATTTTCCAACCGTTCATCCAATAAAATTAGGTATTAGATTTTTCCATGGTTGCAGTCTCTGAGCCCACAACATGTGACCATTTAATGTTTATGTCTTCCTAGATAAAACCAACATTGCTAATCCTTATCTATATTACTTAAATCTGTAAACACCGAATTATTAAATTGAAATTGAAGTATTAAAAATATATTGTTCTGAATATTACATATTCCCGTAATTCTTTGTAATCTTCATTTTCTATTTCATGATATACATGATTTTTGCCGAAAGTTAAAAATTACCTCACCTTATCTTTAACGGGTAGATTGCTTGTGATAGACTAACATGAAAGGATATATATATGTACATACATATTAAAATAATTAAAAATAAAATGCAATATGTAATATACAATATACATAAAAAATGACCAAATAATAATACAATAAAATATAAATAAATATGTATAAATACAAGTCACTATGAAAAAATATTTAAGTTAATTAAGAAACTCTTTAGCTCCCTACAATCTATACCAATTCTTAAACAGATATGCATCAACATAAGTACGGATTTTGTGAAAGGCTTACCATAGTCGGATCTTCGAAGGGGTATTTAATTATATTATCAGTAGTGGACTAATTGAGGGTCGTTTGATTTTACTTCTTTCTTTGTGTTGTAGTTTTTAGTTTTTAGTTTTTGTTGTTAATGTTAATGTAGTTATATTTTTATCATTAATAATAATTATATATTAGATAAAACTTAAAGATAAATTATTTTTAATTAAATAAATTTATTTAATATCTTATATAATATTTATTTTATTATTATGTTATTTTAATAAAATACTTAATTTAAAAATTAAAATTTTATTTAAAATTAATATTTATTTGAAATATATTTTAATTATAAATCAAATTTTATTTGAATATTTATATATTTTTAATTTAATTATATTTATTAATAATTATTAAAATTTAATTACATTTAATTTAATTATAAAAATTAAATAAAATTAAATTATTGATAATTTTTATTGATAATTAATTTTAATTTATTAAATATATAATATTGAATTAAATTATTCATAATTTTTCTTAAAATTTAAATAATTAAATAATATATTAAATAATAGTAATTCAGATTATGGAAAAAAACAAAAACAAGAAACAAAAATCACTTTTTATTATTTTCATAATTTATGAAAACTGGAAGAAATCAAAATAAAAACATAAACTAAAAACTCAAACAAACAGATTTTTTCACTGAATTTGAAAACAAAAATAAAAACTAAAAATAAAAATAAAAATATAAACAAACACCTCCTAAGTAAATACGTACATTTCATTCACTTCATACTGTCCTTAACAATAGAGTCTATGGTTATTGATGGATGTAATTTCCTTAAGATGGCGTGAAGGGTCCACTTTTTTTTTTAGATCTTTATCATGAGGCTAACGAGAGAAGATACTCATGAGTCTTAACATCACACTTCAACCTAAAATTTTAAGACATTAACTTTATGGGTTCTTTCTATTTATATGCCTATTACTAATTTCATCTCTTTCTAACGTGAATTCCTTCTCACGCTTAAAAATCTCAACACCTTATCCTTTTCAAACCTGTATATGGATTTTGTTACCCTTATATATTCCTTATCTAACAGATAAATCTCATATACTATTGGTTGATTAAGTTTTGTAGGACCATCAAGCTATGGCCCAAACATTAAAATTTGATCTTCGAAGAGCACACAATTGTATGAAACAAATGATTGTTCGACATCAAATAGATAAACCAGTTTAAGTTGGTGATTATGTCTGTGTTAAGTTGGAGCCTTATAAACAACATAGTGTACAATGCAGGTCATCACAAAAGCTTAGGGCATGTTTGGTTCCGTTTTTTTCCTCGTTTTTTGTTGTAGTTTTCATGAAAAATAAACAATTCATTAAAACACATTTGGATAAGTATTGTTGCCGTTTATAGTTTCTAAGAATAAAAAAACTGCAACAGGTTTACAGAAATGTAAAAAAGACACTTTTGTAAGATTTTAAAACAGGTTTTCTTATATTTTCTGCGCCGACTTTTTTTGCATCTTCAGGCCCTGTTACGATTTTTCTGCTTGCTCCAGATTTGTATTTGCTTTCGTTGTTTATTTCTCTGTTATTTTGTTCTTACGATTTCTTCATGTATTTGTTATTTGTGCTTGCTTTCGTATCTCTCAACTGCGTTATCTGTGCTTGCTTTCGTATCTCTCTACAATTTTGTTATTATGTTTTTGCTATTTCTCCACTGCCGCGTTACTGTGTTACTTCACTGATGCGTAACGCGTTACTTGCGTTATTTCACTGCTGCATTACTGTGATACTACTCACTGCTGCGTTTCACCAGCATGTCTTGCTAACTAGAACCAGGAGGTTATCGTCGTTTCACTGCTGCTACTTTGCTTGTTTCCATGCTCAGTTTAAGAAGCTTGCTCTTCTTCCATTGAGATTACACTGACCATATCAGTGGTGATATCAAAAAGGCTATATCGGTGACGACGGCGATTGAGATTAGTACGGCATGGGAAGTACTTCTAAGCATGATCTCTCCTTGATGGTTGATTAGTACGGCATAGGAAGTACTTCTGAGATTGGTACGGCATAGGAAGTACAACTAGCGAAGGAGGTGGAAGGTCGTCATCGGAGGAGGCGTAACCGACGTTGTTATTGTCGTCGACAATCTCCTTGGTAGTAGCATGCTATAAACAATATTGTTGTCGTGAGGGTGTTGATACCGAGACAAATCATTCAAGCTTACGCATTTCCTCATGGAATCAACCACCACTCTCACGCCGAACAGTATGATCTCTCCGGCCATATCGTACTCCTACAGCACGCTCGAGAGAGAGAGAGAGAAAGAGCGCGCTCCTGGGTATGATGGGCTTCATGTAGCAAGGAGGACTATAGAAAGATGCTGCATTGAAGAAAATAAAGCCTGTAATTGTTCATATGGAAAGATGCTGCACTGTGAAAAAAATGGCTTTATGCTAATACTATAGGTTGCTCAAGTTTCATTATATACTACCCTTTATAAAGGGAACCACGTGAATCAACTTGTATACTTTCTGATAATCATCCAGGACCAGGCAGCAACAATGTTGTTACATTGCACTTGCTGAAGCTTTGTTGTTATACTTGTTTGATAATAGTGATTACTATCGAGAACCACCAAGTTATTACTTCAAAGGCATTCTTAGTTGGAGATGAACAGGAATAGAAGGTGATGAAATAAATTCTTTGCTGATGTATATATATGCAGCATCTGCTTAACCAATTCCTGCTCGCATATTCCCAATCTACTGTTCCTATATTATGAATTTGCTTAAATTTACATATTTATTTTTATGTTATGGAATCAAATTCACACCTTTTTTTTGTTGAATCATTTCCATGCACTTGATGTAATTTAGAATTTAATATAGTTGTCTCATGTTTATTTTGAACCATGTTTATCATTTAATATTTTGTAGAAATTGTTATAATTTATGTCACTTATATATGGTTACATTTAGTGATGGAAGGTTTGAACAATATCAACGATTCCAATGATTGTGTGAAAATAAATGAAAAAGATGGGATATGGAATGATACTATAGAGATGTATTTAATCTCCTTGATGGTTGATGAAGTAAAGAAGGGAAATCGAACGAATACTACCTTTTCCAAATCTGGTTGGAAGAATATTAAAGCAGGACTTCAAACAAAATTCAATAAGAAGTATACTGATATTCAATTGAAGAATAAGTATAACGGATTAAGGGCTAGATTGAAATCAAGAACTTATTGAAAGAAACAGGAATTGGCTAGAACTCCCTTACTGGTGAAGTTAATGCTACAAATGAATGTTAGGAAAATCTATTTAAGGTAAATATGTCTTTTTTATTAATATATCATATTATATAATATTTAGTCTCATATTCATTTTTCATCATTATAGGTGCATAAAATAACTCACAGATTCAAGAAAAAAGGATGTAAGGAATTTTCATATTTGTGTCATATTTTTGAAGATACTACTACAACTAGTGTGCATTCACATCCATCAACTAAATCTTCATCGAATAGTACAGAAGAGGAACATGAAAATGATGTTGATGAAGATTACTTGTATAATGAGAAACAAGATCAAGATATAAGTTCTATATCTCAGAGAAAGAAATCTCTTAAGAATAAGAAGGCAAAGAAGACACATTCTAACATTGTAGAAGAGGCCTTGGTTGTAATTGGTGAACAATCAAAAA
>JANQAP020000593.1:489569-503968 GCA_026874005.2 Erythroxylum coriaceum | reverse complement strand
GCTCCCTTATCTTAGGATATGTGTCGGAATGACCTACGGGCATCCCGGTGCGTACCCTAGGGTAATGGGGTGTTACACGATGTCACATTGGACAAAATTGAATATTTAAAGAAGCTTTTTTTGATGATTTAAATCAAATAGACCTACCTATTTATAAATATTGTCTAGTTGATGAAATGGTAAAAAGCCATTTAGATAGGCAAACGAGCTTTTAATCCATTATAATGGATTCATTCAAACTTCTATGGTCTATAAATTATTTTGTAAAATATATATATTTGATGGAGAATTAATTAGAAGATAAAATAAAAGCATTAAGAATTGATCGAGGACAACAATACTTGTCTAATAAGCTCAAGATGTTATATGACAAAAAAGGAATAGAAAGACAATTTACTATTCCTTAGACCACCCAAAAAATGACATTGTAAAAAAAAAATAAAGCACTTCTAAAAATGATTAGATCTATAATAGCACAAGTTAATTTATTTATCATTCGTTAGGGATGCATTGCTCCCAACTACTTATGTACTTAATAAGGTGTTTATAAAATTAATTACAGACACTCTATATAAGTTATGGACAAGTAGGCAATATGATCTGACAAGCCTAAGACCATAAGAGTGTGTTACTAACTTTTAAAATTTCTCTCACAAATATAAAAAATTATGCCTAAAAGGGAAGAGTAGTATCTTTATTAAGTATTCTGAACACTCAAAAGGATAGGTATTCATAAGTAAATGAGGTAATAAATGAGTAACTGAATTTGAATAACGAAACGTCACATTTTTGGAAAATAACTTTCCAAAGTAGGAGGAAGTAGGAAAAGATTTATTTTTATATAGGACTTTTAATCAAAATTATTCTTTTACATGTAAACAAGAAAAGGGTATCTATCCGAGTAGAAGCGATCTAAAAAATAAAGAATTGACTTGAGATCAATTTATATTATAACCATATCAGGAGTTTATCTATTGCATTTGATTTGAGTGAAAATTATTAAGATTTTAATGAATTTCTATTTATTAAATATCATATATGTAGAAGTAATCATAGAATATTCCCCAACATTATTTTGAAATAAAAAGGGGTAGTTCATATGATTATTTCACAAGAAGAGTGTCAACTAAGGAATATAAATAAGAGTCTTAATAATCCTACATAGGAAGAATGGATGAAAGCAATGAAGCAAGTGACTCCTTTAAGATCCAATTAAGTATGGGGCTTGATTGATATCTGTAATAGGCAAAATGCTACTTGGAATGAACAAGTTCTTAAAATAAAGCAAAAGGTACAATATTGAAAAATACAAGGTACACTTTATGACTAAAAAATTGGTTTGATTAATCTTGGATAAAGTAATCAACTTAGATCTACAATTAAATCAAATAGATGTAAAACCTATTTTTCTTGCAGAGAATTAGAAGAAGAAATTTATATGGAGCAACTTGTAGGTTTTATTAAGATAAGCAAAGAATATAAAGTTGGTTGATTGTTGAAATCAATTTATTGTTGAAATTAGTCTTTACATAATGGTACATTATTTTTATGATTTAATTATTTTATATGATTTTTATATGGCTAATGAAGATAACTTTATATAACACTAAAATATATAAAGATAAATTTGTAATTTTATATTTATATATAAATGATATATTGATTACTTTTAATGACTGTGAGTTTGTTAAACAATAAAAAATAGTTATATTCTAAATTTGACGTGAAAGATATTAGTGAAGCTATATACATTCTTGGGGTAAGGATTTTAAATAAATCATTTAAAGAGATCATTTTCTCGTTCATAAGTGACATATATTCAAAAAATTCTTAAATGATTTTTTATGTAAGATTGTAAGCTAATTGAAAGATTGTAAGCTAATTGACAATCTTATTGTTAAAGGCGATTGTTTCAATCAAAAGCTTTGTCCATCAACACCACAAGAAACGAAATAAATAAAGAAAGTTTATTATTCTAATACAGTTAAAAGTCTTATATATGTAATCATGTATATAAGATCACATATTTGTTATATTGTTAGAATGATAAGCAAATATTAGTCAAATTCGGTTCAAACACATTGAAAAGTATTAAACGACATATTGATGCACTTAAAAGTTAATACTGATTACACATTGTATTATCAAGGCAATGACCTACATATATAAGGTCATATAGTTGCATATTGTAGAAGATATTTAGATGAGAGAATACTTATGGATTTGCTCTATTACTTAATAATGGTGTAATATCATTAAAAATAAAAAAAACAATCCAATGTTGCTTTATCCACAATAGAATTTGGACTTATAACACTTTCAATTATAGTACAAGAAGCTATTTGACTTAGATGTTTCTTAGTTTATTTGACATTCACGAAAAGTGAAATTTATCCAATATTAATCAAATATGATAATCAAGTAACAATCACTTATACAAAAGATCATAATTTTCATTACAAAAACTAAGCATATAGATATCAAGTATAATTACGTGAAAGATATAATTGCACAAGGTAAAGTAAACATGAAGTATATATTTACACGTTATATAATAGCAAACCCAATGATCTAATCTCTAAGATTATAAGGATATTGATATATTGTTGATAAACATTTTTAAATTTACATTCATCATTGTATTGTCACATCAACAAAAAAAGTGTTTTGACGACATTATTATGTGATAAGCATTATGTAACACTTGATTCTAAAGTATATTTTATTTGTACAAAATATTTTTAATATGAATGTAAGAGTATGTCTGATAAAAAATAAATTAATTATCTTACATTGGCAATCGCCTTTAGTATTAACTATAAATAGAGATAAGGCAAGATCAAAATTTGTTTTCTATGTGATAATTAAGAGAAAGAAACTTAAACCATAAGTGTAAGCCTTATTTGATAAAAAAGGAAGTTGGTCTCGAATGATTAAGTGGTTACTATATTTGTCTTAAGTTGTCAATTGTGAGTTCTCAAAAACAGAATTTTAAAGTAGACTATTGAACTTTGGTTAAATGTTAAGTTTGTTTTGTTTTATGAATTGAGGACATCTACTTTAAACAAAAATGAGTTAATATTGTAAAACTTGACTCCCATTATTTGTGTAAAATTGACCATGAAAAGGGATTAATATAAGTTAGGAAAACTTAACTTATATTCTATAAGAGTCTAAACGCTAAATAAGCATCATAATATACTCTTATAACGCTTACATAATTATTAAGAATTATATTTAAAATTTACTACTTTTGAATATTACCAAAGGATCATACATGTTGTAATCTTATGGAATAATTCTAAAAAGCAAATTAAATAAAGTTTAAGCAAATTTAAAACTAAGAAAGATTATTATTTTTTAATTGGTAACTCACATAAAAAATATATTTAAAATTGAATATTCTATTAGTGAAAGAATCAAATGCAATTATGACCTGATAAAATAAATGAGATCAAAGAAAAATAATAATGCAAGATATAACCTAAGTATAATATATTAAATCTACTTAAGGATCGATTTATTAGCCAAAATATCATATATTCGTAACATATATATGATAATATACTCTTGTCATCACATGTTGGTTATACGATTTAGTGGACATAAATAAAAAGTGCTGAATTTCAATTAATTAGTATCATCATATGTGAATGTAAAATGATATTCCGTGAAATGATGGTAATTACTTCAACTGTGAAGGCATTTATAACATTTTATGATTATTGAGAAAAGTTCTATAACAAATCCTTTATCCCGTTGAAAAGATAGTAGCAAATTTGTAATTGATTTGGTCTCATCATTAATATATGTTTTCGAGGATTCTTCAATTCCATAAATGTTGCAACAAGTTCCTTGGTCAGGCAATATTAATGGGAGTAGGAAGCATCCTTCAGAAATTTCGAAGGCGAGTACATTTCATGGCTATGGGCTACACTTTCCTTTGGTGTTAGCTATCACAGATATCCTAATGGACTGCTTAGAAGGGCTAAGTCTGGCTTACAGAATGTGCATTTACCGCAGAAACTGCTGAAAAAGGAGAAGCTGGACTTGATCCTGTCATGGGACGACAACAGATACATGATCACCATCTCTCTGGTCTCTTCTGCATCAGTCCACTCAAATCTCAATAAGTTGGTTTGTTTAGAAAGAATCGGGAGTACTCCTTTGTAACAATTCCAGAATACCAAAACAAAAGTGCTCGAATAAACATTTTAAATTAATGAATTAAAAAAATAATTTATTTAGCAAAAAAATTTCAAAAAGATTTAACTTAACTCCCTATCCCTATCCTTTTTTATATTGGTGTAATTTTTATTAATTATTTTTTGAATATATATTACATAAATTATAAAATAGTGAATTCACTTTAATTAACACTTGCAAGTTAATATCTCTTTAACTTTTAATTCTCACTAAAGTAAAAGTTAATTCCCTATAATGAACTTAAAAACGTTTAGTAGGCACATAGAGAACATGTTATACTATTTGAGCAAGGGGATTTTTTATTATAGTTTTTTACTTATGTTTCTTAATTTTAAATTGTTAATTTTAATATTAAATACAATTTAAAATTAAATTAATTAAGTAATATTTTATTTATTCTTTGATAATACAATATTTATTAGTAAATATGAATGAAATTTTATCATATTTTGAATTAAATATTGATATTTAAAAATTATTTTAAAAATAACTATTTAAGTTTTTTTATTTTTAATGATATTTTAAATTTAAAATAATTATAAATTATTTCAAAAATAACCATTTAAGTTTTTGTATTATAGTCTAACAAATCATATACTTGAATTTATATATGGCATACCCAATAATAACAACAATTTTGAGTTTGACTCCCACCCTAAGCGTTTCTAGAGGATTCTATACAATAATTTTTTATCAAAAACTCAGCCGCAAATACCCTTCTAAGGCCTTCAATTCCAAAGCGACGAAGCCCAGTGATCTGCCTCTATACCTAGGGTCAATCCCGTCTTTTGATTAAAACCTCCCTAAAACCCCAGGTTTGCTTTCTCAACAGTCTTCTATTTGTCACTCATTCTTTCTCTCCAAGCACATAAATTTCCGTTTCTTTTGATCTTTCTGCACCGTCCTTAGCATACCATGTTGATGTCTCGGATTCTTTCACGCGTCTCGAAGCATGTGGACGGACGTGCCCTCCTTCTTCTATCTTCTGCCCAGAAGCAGCAATTGCCCGTCCTCTCCACACAGATACGATCGATAGTTGATGAAAATTTAACTCTGGTGGGTGTAACTGAATGCCCATGTTTTTTATTCCCCTAGTGTTTTGGTGATGTTTATGGAATTTTGTTTAAATTGGATAATACTTAGGAGTTGTAGTCTTTTTTGTGCTTGGTTAAGTATCGCTTTGTTAGGGTTTTATATTTCTTTAACAGATATTGATGGAAGTGAAATTGAGAATGAAAGTTCTGAACTTGTGTGATTTACTAGTAAGACGTTGAACAAGATGTGCTCATTCACTTTGGGGTGACCAAGTGTAAAATTATCAATCTTTTTATTGTCTGCAGTTTTTAGCTTATTAGAATGAGGTCATTCAGTTGGATCTATTTCATATTTAAGTCCTTTCAATTCATATTAATGTTATTTGCCTTCAGTTGCGATACTGGGTTGTTAGTTTCAGTTAATTACTTTTCTAAAAAATTAAGCTTTCTTTGTTTTGCTTCTCGTTGCTGGATCGTAGCTATTTGTTCTTTTTAATGAATACCTGTAACTATAGTTCTCATTGGTTATCTTAGTATTGCTTGCTTTTGTGCACACAACTAAGAGAAATTGTTAAGATATTAATAAATTTCCTTTTAAGTTATCGTAGGGAAGTGTTTGCAGTTTATTGTGACAAAAAAAGTATTATGGTGTTCGACATTTCTCCGGTTTTTGTTATTCTTAGATTGTAATTCCATGTGCTCATTGATTATGGTCCTCGGCATGCTTCATGTATACTTTCTAGAATGAATGTCATGCTACTTCAAGTGTGACTTTCTTTTAATTCAGACTGAAGTTTGGCGAGCTTGTCACGGAGCTATCAAATTTTCTTTTTGGTTTTGGTTCCTACTGCTAATCACCTTGTGCTAACTCTGAAAATTGAATATAATTCCCGATTGATTTCTATCTTATTTCAAGGTTTTTCATTCTAAAGTTCATTGGCATGGCTCTTCCAGTTTGCCCCAAGTCAGGTTTCTCTGTTCCATCATGCAACGCCTAGTTTCTCACCCTTTGGGCGATTTGGATTCACTTCATCGGCATCCCCTGAGACTAATGAGAAGGATCAGGAGAACTCGGCAGAGAAAAATGGTTCTCCCTCAAATGCTGAGGCTGCAGAAGGAAATGATGAACAGCCTTCTGATAAAACTGAAGATTCAGTTTCGGGAGAAAGTAAAGAATCAGGTTGTAATTGAACCAACAACATCTCAAGCTGTCAAAAGAAGCGAAGAAGTACTAACTGATTTCGTTTTCGGGTTCAGGTATGGAAGCTGAGGATGATCTATCAATGGATGATTTGGTAAAGCTTGTAGCTGAGAAAGAAGAACTTCTACAATTGAAGCACAAAGAGATAGAGAACATGCAAGATAAGGTCCTCCGCACTTATGCTGAAATGGAAAATGTCATGTCAAGGACCAAACGTGAAGCAGAGAACTCAAAGAAATTTGCCGTACAGGTTTGTTTAAGGCCAGCAATAAGTTAATGTCTGAAAACATGTTTGGATGTTGATGGGATCCTGTTTCATTATGATATTGTATGTGTGGACAGCTTACAACATTTGCATTTATTAAATGCTTTTCTACAGAATTTTGCCAAGAGTCTTCTGGATGTTGCAGACAATTTAGGAAGAGCTTCTTCAGTTGTAAAAGAAAGTTTTGCTAAACTTGATATCTCTGAGGACTCTACTGGAGCAGTGCCACTCCTTAAAACACTTCTGGAAGGAGTTGAAATGACAGAGAAACAACTTATAGAGGTGATTATATCTAATTATTACATTGATGCTCTTCTCTTATTGCCTTATGATTGCATTACTTTTTTGGGTTTAATAGTTGCAACCTCGTCTTGGATTAGTGTCTGATTGATTTCTTTTCAATTTTAAAATTTAGGTCTTTAAGAAGTTTGGAATAGAAAAATTTTATCCGTCAAACGAACCATTCGATCCACATAGGCATAACGCAGCATTTGAAGTACCAGATTCTTCTAAGCCTCCAGGCACGGTTGCTGCTGTTCTGAAGGTATCAGTTGACTCAAAATCTTATTTGTATATTTTCTGATTATGGATTTCAATTATTTATGCATGATTTCAGCTGATTCTTAACGGTTCTACTTATTTTACTGTCTTGTAAGTTATCCCTTTGCCAGTGTATTTCCAGAAAAGGTTTTCGTTTACCTATGAATTCTCGTTATCTCTTGGTTGAATAATGTTTTTCATCTTGGGCGTAACTATTTTAGATTTTACCTCCATGGCAACAATTCATGGAAGTTACTTTTCTTGGCGAGGATTTACAGCCTCATGCTAATGTACTTCTTTGTGTTGGCTATGCAGACAGGATACATGCTCTATGATAGGGTTATTCGGCCAGCTGAAGTTGGCGTCACTCGAGCAGTGGAGAATGACACAGAAGCAAGAGAGGATGGAAAAGGATCTGATACTTGAAGATGAGGCAGGCATTTTCTGCGAAAAAAAAAGGTTCCCTTTACAAGCGGAATGAAATGTAACAGTTTCCTCTTAGATTAGCTTGTCATCTGCAGACCATGGAACTTACGTCTTCGAAACTAAATTGTAAAAGATGAGCCGATAGCTTTTCATTGTTATTATTTTTCGAGTAAAGTATTAATACTAATTAAATATTGTTTGAATTAAATTTAAGTTAATAATTAATTATATTTAAACATCTAAGACCGGACTGATCAGAGATATGAACCTGCTCTCAATTGTCTGGTGTCTAATCTCCTAAGTGTCTCGTAAGCTTTGGTCATGAAAAGATTAGCTAACAATGTATTGCACGTAATAAGCATGGACGGAAAATTGCAGAATGGTCTGTCTACTTCGATAGATGATACCATATAGTTTCTACAGTACAGACATGGAGATAACCTGCAGTCAGAGATTACCGATTGTCGAAGGATGCTTGTCACGTCAACTTGGGCATAGGTCTTCACTCAATAACTAATAACTATCTAGCACTTTAGCTGCTCTCACAAATTAAACTAACGCTGCTTGTTCTGATACTCTACAAGACAAACATGTACTTCTCGTCCTTCAAGAGTGGACTCATAAGCCACTGGCATAAAAACATGAGAACTCAATTCTTTTGTTATGCGTGTGTAGAGAGCTTCAACCTCTCAACCTAAACCTGCATTCTTCCAGTGACCATCTTGATTAACAGAATTATTCTCAATATTGCGGCCTTTCAAAGACAACCCCAAATCCAAATGACTTGTGTGTGATTCCTACAGGGCAAGAAAATTCTTATTAGTTGCACTAAATATATGATTTACATAGCTAACAGTAGCCTATAAGTCTTATACCAAACGTGAAAAATGTAAGTGGATTATCTATTTTTGCAACTATGGTCAAGGATCCAAACCCACAACCTACAAGCCAGGAGAAAACTCTCCCATTTCATAACTACAATAGAAACTTTTTTACTTGAGCAAACTCTCGCATTTCTTAACTACAATAGAAACTTTTTTTACTTGAGCACATAAAATGGGAAAAATCTTAACCTTTACTGAACTATAGTATGCAATAAAAGATCTGCCTAGTTCAGGACACAAAACTATGATTTCCATTCACTATCCTGGCAAGTATAAAACTTTGAACAAGAATCAAGGCAGAAGTATCAGATGGAAGGAAGTACATGAAACTGATTTCTGCGGAACATAAGCAACAGGGTCTAAGTCAGACCTGAGTTTCTTTCTTCAACTCTTTGTTCCCCTTGAGCTCATCAATCCTTAAGGTTTCACGAGCAGTAAGCAGATTGGTCTCACTGCTACGACTTTCCTGCTCGAGCCTCTTGGCCGCCTTTCTCTGTTCCTCCACAACAGCAATCTATAGGATAAAAAGAGTAATCAACCTATGATTCTGAGTCACATTTGGCAATAACAAGCTCTTGATCACCTACACTATTTTCTTGGCCCAATAGCAATAGCAAAGACTGAAAATGGAAATTTGAGACCAAATGTTGCACAACAGACATTACGCATAAACTGAATCATTTTCTGCAAAGTTTAAGAAGCTCGATCAGATCCACAATTTCTAGCTACATGTTAAAGGCTTAAGCCGAATACTAAAGCGATGACAAGACATCAGCTTATAGCCCAAGCAACAATTTAACAAGGTTAGTATAATCCAAGCAAATTAAGCTCACTAACTAGATGAAATCTTTGAAGTAGAAACGTTTCAAGCAAAGGGAAGAAAACCCATTTCCAGTTCACTAACTAGATTCTAAACGCCAACTTCCTTTTCTTACTAGTTTAGTATCGAAGACACCCACCTCAAGATTGAACCAGAAAGCATAGCAAAGCACACATGTCCAACACAGATGGTTGAGTGCCGACTGTACATAAAAACTTACCGGAGTATAGCGGAACTTGCGCTTGGGAGGCTCGTCGGAGGAAGCATCGACGGCCGTCGTGAGAGGGGTCCACCGGTGGAGGAGGAGCCGAGAAGTGCCGTTGTTGTTGTTGTTGTTTTGTGAGTGGGAGTTATGATGGTTAGCGGTAGCAGGAGACGACGACGACACGTGGACCCACTTTTTCCTCCACTTCCTCACGGGACCGTTGAATACCGCCGCCGTCGTCGAAGGGCCGTACCGAGAGGAGGCTCGGCCGAGTCGAGACCCCACTCCCTCCATTTCTCTCGTCTCGGCCTTGTAAAGGAGAGACCTTTGTCGGTGATGTGTTACCCCCAAGAAGTAGCAGACAAAGGTGGGTGGTAGACAGCTTTGTCAAATACTTAAGCACACTTATCTAGCGGCGTCGTTTCAGGGTTTCGAGCCATTCTCAGAACACCTGTGATCAACTGGAGGAATAAAGTAATGGCTTGTTAGTGATTTTCTTACAAGGGTTAGAATAGAATTTTTTTTTTCTAATGACAAGTAAAGGACAGGTCTCTATTTCGCTGAGAGGGTTCCAAGTTGTTTAAGGATTAATCATAGGATTTTAGAAGATATTAGAGAATGGGTTGTCCATCTACAATTACTTTTATAAGCTTTCATAAAGAGAAGTGACATCTGAAACTGACAGCTAGCTATGATTTGATGCTTGATCGTCAAGTCCACTACTGATCTCGACTGGATCTGAATCAGCCACTGACCCAGCAATTCTTCTGCCGACAAGGATCCCCTTCTTCAGAACCCAAGTTCCAACCTAAACTTTGTTGAAACTCCTCTCGCCCTCGTCCTGTCCAATTCAAACTCATCATTTCCCCAATTTTCTTCCAAGTTAAAGTAGCTCCTTCGTTCACTTCCTCTTTATCTTCCTTAGAAAAATAAAACAAAATGTGTAGGTATAGACATTCGGTTCAGTTGTTTTTGTGTATATTTAAGACTGAATCTGAGGAGGTTGCATTCATCAGGACGAAACTCTCTTAAAATTTAGTGACGAGACTTTTTTCACTACTCATGTTTGAAGTAAAGGAAAGGGTTCATATCACTTACAACTGGTATGGTATCCTTATCATATTTCATGAAATTTTATGCTATTATTTATGTGTATTTTATATAAATATATAATAAATAAAATTTAATAAAAAAGAGTTGAAATAAAATAACTGAAAATTTGACGTGTAAAAAGAAAACATTACAATGTAGTAACCACATTCACCTTGCAAAACCAATTGTTTCAAAATATCAATTGACCTTTGCGTGGGAAGACCATTAAAATTCGGACTGTTTGACACGTAATGTTTATTCTTCTTTGCTTCTTTTTTCCTCCCTCATTTCTTGCCCTTCTCCTTGATTTTAACTCCAAATTTGCCACTGACTATTTTTAAAGGATTATTAATTTTTACATTTTAAATAAATTATCTAATAATTTAATAATGTAAAAATCAAATATATGATTAGTTCAAGTAATTATTTAACAATTCATACTTTTAAGAATCATGAAATTCTAATGTTTCAATTACCAGGAGTTGAAGTAATTTGAATTCAAGAACTTAAACATTTGAAAATTTTTAAGAAATTCTTTAATCACTTAAAACAATTGTAAAGTTTTATTTATTTTGAGATTTTTGTTTTTAATTTATTTTTTATTTCTCTATTTTATTATTTATGAAATCACATAATAAAAGTGAATTTTCTCTTTTTATTTATATTTTTATATCAAACTCTAATTTTTTATTAGTTATACATATAATATTATATTATTCAATATTAAAAAATGATAAAATTTATGAAATTATAATTTAATAACTAACAATAAGTAATTCTTTTGAATATTTTCAAATAAAATCATTTCAAAAAACTAATTATAATTTAATAATTAACAATAAGTAATTTTTTGAATATTTTCAAATAAAATCATGTAAAAACTAACTTCAAATTTAAATTATTTTAAAATGAACAATTAATTATTTAATAAACAAAAATGATTTAAATTCTAAAATACTGAAATTAATTTTTAAACAATAAATATATATTATTTTTAAATAAATTTTAGTAAATTAAAATTTTTAAATTTTAATAAAAATAACATATTAAAATTTAAAAATTTAGTTAATATTTATTTTCTTCTTCAAGTTCTGGTAGGACAAATAGATTTTGGACATAAAAGGGTACACCAACCATTTCCTGCTGTTTTCCTCTCTAGACTTAGCTTCTTCTGTTCTTCACTCATTTTCTCACTCTACTACAGTGTCGCAAGCAGTGAGAACAGAAAGCAGAGAGCTTTAGATCTGAAAATAACAGATACGTAGAAATCCTTAGCCTGTAGGACGATATGGGTAAGTCTTTTTTTTTAAGTTCTGCAGTCATTGTTTGGTGCTTTAGTGGCAAATGTAGCTTTCTTCTGGTTTTACGATCACTGGGATCTAAGATTCTGATTGGTTGTGGTGTAAGATATTTTTGCCAAAAGGGAAAAATTGTAATTTTCCTATAAAGTGGATAGTTATTAATTGTAATTTTGTTTTTTTAATAAACTATCGATTAAGTTACGTAATTTGATTCAGAAAAGGGTAATAAAGTGACTTAATAAATGATCTAGATTAATGGGTCGAAGCTCAGATAGAAAATGGATCTCTTTTAGTATAGACCTAGTCCACATCGACCTTGTGATAGGAAAGTCCGATATGAAAGCTATATAAATAGGTTATGGTCTCCTACAGTTGCTAATATCAATCGGAAGCATACGGTTTTCTGACCCGTTAAGAGAGCTTACGTATTGAGAAAACTGTTGAAAGACCTAAACTTCATGTCGGGAAACACTTTCCGTAAAGGTCTCGGGAGATTCGTGATCGTTTGGAGCTCGGAATCGGCATCGGAATCAGAGATGGAATCGAAATCAGGTATTTCGCATTTCCTTCGTTTTAACTCTTTCATGTATGATCCTGGGTACGTCATAAGGCCTGTGCTACGCATTACACGTGGTATCAGAGCAGTTATGTTATCGGGTTGTCGAAAACGAAGGTTTTTTTATTTTTCATCTCATATTGTTTTCTTATGTTTTTGATTCGTTTTTTGATTATTTTACATGTATAATTACGTAAAAGTAGTATACATAAGGTTAGCTATGAAAAACGAATCGAAAACGGGCCAAACGAAGTGAAAAACTACGTTTAGGGATGCCAAAAATCGTCTTTGACATCAGAAGCAAGCCCGACATCGCTACAGTGTCACGGGAGTCAGCGTACGACTGGCACGTGCGGTGCATGCCTCGACACATTGCTCCAGCGGGCAACGGAAGCATGTCGCGCAAGTGGTTCACGCATCAAGCCGCACAGTAGGTGCAAGCTGGTACGTGGCTGGCGTGTGCAGCGCATGCGTGGTCGTGTTGACATGTGCGTGATGTCAGCCATACGAACTACAGTAAAAACAATTTAAAAAATTCTCATAAAGCTATCCAGGTATTTTTAGGTCAGTTTTCGGGTTGGAGAATTCTTTTGAAGTGATTTTATAATTTTTTGGATTTATTACATTGGTAATTAGATTTCAGAGAAGTTTTTAAAGCTTTTTTAAAGCCAATTTTGAGTGCATTTTCGTACTCCAAACTGTATATAAGGGAGACACTTAAAGTTTTATGTCTCGTGTGGTAGGTTCGGTATTCGAAAAAGCACGATGGACACTCTCATTGAGAATTTTTAAATAAAAGTCTCAAATAAAGTTTAAAGACGATATTTTCAGTTCTTGTATGTGATTATTTGACTGTGCATTTAGTTTTTATATTGATAATTAATTTTCACATGCATTATACTCATATAGAATGTGAGGATGACATAAACTTGTATCCCTTGTGTTTGCGATACTTTTTGGGTGCTGATAAGATTGTAGTCACTGCAGTGGCCTTTCGAGTTAGTATTTAGATTGTACCACTTGCATGTTTGAGGATGTCTCTGGTCTCATATTCGATTATTCTGCCCATAGATGTTGACCTTATATGAGATTTTTAGATGTATATAAAAACATTAGATGGAGGAAGACTGTTACTTAAATGATCTATTCACCAACAGGTGGTAATATCATAAGAGTTGATGATTTATTCTTTAATTGCTTTTATGTGGAGGTCTAATTGCATAAATTATGTATTCAGCCCACAGGTGTTTCATAATATGTACAATTGGATTCTCTGTATAGATACTTTTTTAATGCTTTAAAGTATCGCTGTTGTCCTACATTTGTATTGATCTTGACATTGTCTTTTCTATTTTTCAGTCACCTTTTCGGTCAACAACAATGTTGTCACCATTGAAGCCTTGAATGGTTTCAACTTTAAAAAGTGGAAGAAGGATGTAGAGTTCGCATTGGAGATGGCGGACGTCAGCATGACCGTGCTTATCGAGCGACCTCCCCCACTTACAGATGTTAGCTCAGAAACTGACAGAGCAGCTATAGCGACCTGGGTAAGGTCAAATAGGATGTGCTATTTGACCATTAAGAGGTCGATACCAGATCATCTGTTGAGTGGATTGGCAGACACGACCGTAGCGCGGGAGTTCATAGACAACATATCCTAGAAATACAAGGTCTCTTCTCACCTTGAGCAGAGCGCCTTGATCAAGGAACTATTCTCCATGAGATATAATAGAGAGGGAGGCGTGCGAGAGTATATTATCCGGATGGTGTACCTTCAGAGCAGGTTGAAGGCACTGGATATACCGATCACAGACTCGCTGATAGTGTATCAGGCATTAAACACTCTTCCTCAAGAGTTTGAGATGTTGG
>JANQAP020000593.1:381303-391782 GCA_026874005.2 Erythroxylum coriaceum | reverse complement strand
TCTAAGGACCATGGATGAGTAGCTTGGTAAGTTTATTGAACTTTTTAAAAATTAACTTACCTTTCGTCGAGACTTTTAGTATGTTAAATTTTTGAAGGACTTGCTGTCAAACAAGAGGAAGATAAAGGAGTTATCTACTATAACATTAAGTAAGGAGTGTTATGCCATTTTTGCAAAACAAGCTTCACAAAAAACTTAAGGATCTAGAGAATTCTACTATTCCTTGTTAATTAATAATTTATTAAATGAGAAAATTTTGACTAATTTAGGGGAAAAATATCAATTTGACGCCGCATAAATTATTTTTAAAAATTAAGGTTAAGAGGGACTAAACCAGCTAGAATGAGTATTCAATTAGATGATAGGCCAATTAAATACCCTAAAGGCATTATTGAAGATGTGTTACTTAAGGTAGACAAGTATATTTTTCTAGTTGATTTTATGATATTAGACATGGATAAGGATATTAAAGTACCTCTAATTTTAGGTTAACTCTTTTTAGTTACTACTAGAGCTATAATTGATGTTAGTGATGATAAATTGGTGTTTTAAGGTTGGGGACAAGGAGGTAACATTTAAAATATCTGATGTTATGTAACATTCTCTTAAACAAGATAGTGCTTATTATTTTCTTAATGCTATTGATGTTACAGTTTTAGATTTTGTGTAGGAAATTGTCTACGACGACCAGCTAGAGTTATGCCTTGTTTAAGGTGAAGAGAAGAAAAAAGCTAACCCTATGAGGGTTGAGAAAATAGCCATTTTGAAGCTAACAAATCTATGGTGTAGAAGAAAGAGTTTGAGGAGATCGATAGAAGAAAAAAAGAAGAGGTTAAAACCCTCTATTGAAGACCTGCTTATTTTGGAATTAAAGACATTGTTGGATCATCTGAAATATACATTTTTGGAGAAGGACTCAAAGATACCAATGTTTATAGCATCAAATTTGAAGGTGAACTTGAAGGTACTTGAAAGCATAAGAAGGTGATAGTTTGGAATATTTTGGAAAGTAGAGGAATTAGCCCCTCATTTGCATATATAAGATGTTGATGGAATATGATTTCAAGTCAATTATGTAACCTAAAAGAATTCTTAATCCAAATATAAAGGAAGTAGTCAAAGACAAGGTAATTAAACTTCTTGATATAAGAGTTATTTATCCTAATTCTGACATTTCTTAAGTAAGCCTTATGCAGATTTTTCTGAAGAAAGGAGGAATGACGGTGTTACCTAATAAAAAGAAAAAGTTGACTCCTAGGAGGATTTCCACTAAATAGAGAGCATGCATAGATTATAGAAAGTTGAATGATGCTACTTAGAATGATCATTTTCTCCTCCCTTTACTAACTAGATACTTGAGCGACTAGTCAGCCTTATGTACTATTATTTTTTGAATGGTTTGTCAAGCAATTTTCAAATTCCTATAACCCCAAAGGACTAGAAGAAAGCAACATTCACGTGTCTATATAGTACATTTGCTTGTATGAGGATGCCTTTAGGTTATGCAACACACCTATTATGTTTTAAAGGTGTACGATGGTCATTTTTGATGATTTAGTGAAGGGCATCATGAAGGCATTTATAGATGACTTTTCCATTTTTGGTGACTATTTTGATTTATGCTTTCGTAATTTAGAAAGAGTAACATTATAAGAAGACTAATATATTTTTGAACTAAGTATGGTACAAGAGAACATAGTTCTAGGCTATAAGATCTCATATAAGGGAACAAAGGTAGATATATAAAAATTGAAACTATTGAAAAATCACCACATATTAAGAGTTTTTTAGAACAAACAAGTTTTAAGAAAGGTTCATCATGGACTTTTCTAAAATTGCTAGCCTTTTACTTAAGAAAGATGTGCCTTTTGTATTAAGAGTGTTTGATGTATTCATTATGCTTATGGAGAAATTAATTAATGCTCTAATTATGGTTACTCCATATTGGAATCTTCTTTTTGAACTAATGCGTGATGTGAGTGATTATACAGTACACAAAGTTCTTAGATAGAGTAAGAACAAGCATTTTAGCCATTTATTAAGCTAACAAGACTTTAACGAATGCTCAAGAGATTAACGAATGCTCAAGAGAATTACATAATTGTAGAAAAAGAATCGCTATCAGTGAGTTTTATGTTTGATAAATTTATTCGTGTATAATGTTATTGTTTATATTGACGATTTTGCATTACAACATTGGTTGAATAAGTTGGATGCTAAATCAACACTAATTACATGGATTTTATTGTTACATGAATTCAAGTTGAAGATCATAGGGAAAAAAAAGAGCTAAAAATTTGGCAGCAAATCACTTATCATGTTTAAAGAACCTAATTTTGGAGAAGCTCGAAAAAGAAGACATCAATGATGCATTTCTAGAAGAACGCCTTTATAATCTTGAAGAGGTATGCCTTAAATTATACGGTTTGTTGACTTTGCTAATTATTTGTGTACTAGGATTCTTCCTAAAGGGCTTTCTCATCAGAAAGAAGAATTCATTCTTGATTTGAAGAATTATCTTTAAGAGGATCCCTATTTGTTTAAGATTTGTTCAAACCAAATTGCTATGTTCCCCATCTGGAAGGATTGAAGATTTTAGGGCATTGCCATTCTGCTCAAGCTAGAGGGCATTACCATACAAATAAGACAAATGAGAAAGTTTTTAAGTTAGGTTTTTATTTGCCTATACTACTTAAAGAATTCTTTTACATGAATGACATTTCTATGCTAACTCCTCTATGGTATTATCTAGCTAATCTAATATTAAATAAGCAAGTGATCCAATGTATCATTGTTCTACCACTGGTTATTAATTCTTCTTGGGCAATTCTCTTATATCTTAGCTTAGCAAAAAGTAAACTTTTATTACTCACTTAACTATTGAATCAAAATATCATACTCTTATTGATGGTACATTTGAGTTAATTTAGTTGCGTGGTTATTAACTGATATGAGTATCACACAATCCTCTGCCACTATGCTTCATTATGATAATAGAAGTGCTATACATATTTCCCATAATGATGCTTTTTATGAGCATAGAAAACACACTGAAATTGATTGTCACTTTATATACCATCATGTTACTCAGGTAATATACATGTAATTCTTTTCTTCGACCAATTCATCAACTAATATTTTTAACAAAGCACATCTTTTCACTTATTTTCAAGCTTTGTTAAGCAAACTAAATTTAACATCGACCATCCCATCCTGAATTTGAAGGGGGTGTTAAACTCATAACGACAAAAAAAGCTTTAAGCAAATTTAAATTTGTAATGATTTTAAATGTGTTGCTTAAAACTAGTACAATTTTAAAGTATTGCCTTTAATAATATTAAAAAGCAATGATAATAGTAATTTGTTGCCACATATTTAAAAAGGCAACAAAATAAATAACAGTTACCTTAAAATTTTATATATGCAATAATTAAAATTATTGCTATTTTAAGCAACAAATAAATATTTTTAAGCAACAAATGTTACTATTTCAGATATTATATCCTAGATAAAATTTTCTTATATAATATTTTAGGGACAAAAAGAAAAGGACTTATAATTAAGCTCTTTCAAATCTTAAAAGCTTAATACTTTTTTTGAAAATTAAAAAAATTAATTGAATTGGGGTGAGAACAGAATAACAAATTAAAACAATCCATGGGTACAAATGCATACAACATCATTTTAAACAGCCCTAAATACTCAAAAAACACAAATGGATTGGTGTCCATTTCACACGTGTATTCTGTGCATATTGTTTAATTTTCTCACAATTCAATATTATCACTCAAGTTTTCTATCAGGTTTGCGTCTTCCTTTGAGTTTGCTTTGGATCATTAGCAATTCAAGGTGCTTTTACATAGTCAAAATGTTTTAACATAATGGGTCTTACATCTCTACAAGTTTACATGGACTCGACCAATGTGTGATTCTTTTGTAGAATCTAACGCTAATACTGTTGAGAAATTAGACCCAGATTTGATATCAACTGCAGCGGAATAATTACAAAACTTTTTTTGTAATTTTTGATTTCTGAAAATCAAGATCTCTTTAGTTCTATAAAACGATTAACACATAATTATAATAAAGCGTGAATAAAAATTTGTACCTTATTCTGAAGCTTGATCCTTATCTTGTCGTATCCCTCAAACTGTTTCCAAAACCGATCCGTCTTAACCACTGTAGCTACATAAATGTCAGGCTTCTAACAATATCCATATAATGAGTTTAAAGAACTCTGTAACTCTTACAAAGAGAGTAAGCAAGAAGTGTTTGCTCCATTAGAGCTTAAGCCTAGTTATAATATAGATATTTTTGTAATTTAATTGAAATTAAATTCTAATTTCAATTAAACTTTAATTAGAATTACAAATAATTCTAACTAAATATTAATTATGCTCAAATAAGATCCAATATCTTATATTGATCCTTATTTATTAAATATCTCATATTTAATCATAAAGTTTCTCAAACTTTACAATTAAGTTCAACTTGATAAAATATCTTTGTTCTCTTCAACCAATTCTATATGTGAGACCCATTAGGTTCTCAAATATGTTGGTAATGATTATAAATTATTATTATAATTTATAATTAGAATTAGATAATTTAAAACTTCTTTTAATTTATCTTTAATTCTCTAATTAAACAATTTATAATCATAAATCAAGATTGGTGTCCAGCACTGCATCATGACGACAAATACTTAAGAACGTCAAAATAGTTTTGACTGATTTTTCTTTGCATGATTTTTTCGTGCAATTTAATCCCTTCATCATACAATATTCTGATTAGACACAAAGTATATAATTAATGTCAACTCTACTTTGAATCCAATGAATTTGTTCTCTGTCATTACCACTTGATTCAATTAATAGTATTTATAAACTATTTACAAAGCATCATTCCACCTTGGCCAAGGATTTTCCGAATCAATAATAATCGAGAACAACGGAATATTCTCCCAAATTACTTTAGGGTGATGAATCATATCTCAATCACATAACTACCTTTGTATAATTCATTCTACATTTAACGACTACCAATTGACTGACCCATGATTAAATAGGTCATATGTAGTATCAAAACATAACAATCCCTATACAAGATAACTTTGGTAACCTCAAGTCAAAGGTTCACTTACACAATCATCACAATAAGAATTCAATAGACATAAAAGTAATGTTCCAAATTGATTTCTTATATCGGGCATGTTCAGTGAAATTATTCTCTAACAAGTACCCACATGTTTGTTTAAGTATCTCCATAATTTAGCCTATAAGATCGACTACTTCTTTCATAAGAAAAATCATAACGTGTGTTAGTCTTTTGTGTTCTATTAATGTCCAATCTTAAACGAACAATGACTACGAACAATTTAAGGATAATACATAAATGCAATATGAATCTTATAATTATAATCTCATTATAATTTCATTTGCAATGTATAATTATTCTATATACTTTATCATATACATCTAAACATGTACAAGATAAAGAATGCCTTTAAATAATCGTCATTAAACTACAATCAAACCGATTGTCTGTAGGGCATAAACTAACAAATACTACATTTTTGCATTTTTAATATCATATTTTAGCATAATTAAGCTTCATTTTATATGGTCACTTGAGGAATTGTAATAATAATGGGAAAAGTTATTTGGGATCTTATTTTGAGCTATCAAGGATTAAACAGTAAAAGATGATAATGGAGGGCTCGTTAACTAAGTATCATCTCCAAATAATTTGGAGGATTTTAGTTTTGCATACTATGTCGTTTTCTATTGCTTTTCAATTCACAAAATCAATTAAATTACAGATATGTTCAAGGGTCTTCTTTTCTTTTCGAGACAACATCAGGAGCTAAAATAATTTCCCCTTTTTGCTTCCTTCTACTTTTTAGCCCGCTACCAAGCACTTCCTCGCTATTATGGCTTAAAGCTACAATATGTACAAACCTCGTGGACAAACGAAAGAATTGTAGTTACAGGACGGGACAGTGGCCTCACAAAGTAGACAACAAGCAACAACTTCTCATCCCCCTTTGCTTCCTATTATATTCTCTCCCCTTGCCTTCTATATCAATTATTGTACAGGTGCGGTGCATGAATAAACAAATATCCCTATTGATTTTGGTTAAGGGAACAACTACAGAGGTCTAATTATTAGCTGACTCTTGTATACTTTCTTAACATTATTTGTTTATTCACTCACAAGTTGAACTAGAGATGTTTTCTTCTACTTTGAGAAGGCAAAGTTGAAGCTTTTTGGAGTTGAACACAGGCGGGTTTCTTATTATGGTTTTTAGTTTGTTGCATTTTGGTTTTTATCGTATTTGATTTCAAAAGCAATTGTTGTCGTTTGGTTTTTATCTCTCTCCTTTTTTGATTTTCTCATTTCATCATCCAAATTGTTAAATGGAACAAGTAAAGAATAAATGAATATAAAAGGACCAAATGGTCGCTACATCCAATCTCTACTTATTCCAATCTCCATTATATGTAGATATATAAAATAACACAAAAAATTCTTTCCAAAATCTTGCACCTTTAAATCAGGTCAATTAGTGATGCGGTGAAACAACTATTAAGACTAAATTTCGAATTGAAACAAAACTAATTCAACAAGAACAATTAAGAGTTAGGTTGAAACAACCCAAAATCTCTCAAGAACACAAGAACTTTGAACACACAAATAGCTTTTCTTCTATTGATTTAATGATGCCCCCCCAAGCATTAACAATACATGCATATATATAGGCTGCTAGACAACTCTTTACATAGGTAAAATATAGTTAGAAACAGCCTAAAATACAGCTAGAAAACAACTCAAATACTGCTATAAATACAGCTAAAACACAATTGTGAATACAATTGAAATACAGCTGTGAATACAGCTCAAATACAACTATGATTAGTGTTGTTCTTCATCACTCCCCTTCACTTGTAAAGAACTTGTCCCCTAGTTAACTTGTCTAATTGATTCCTCTGGATAGAAAGTGTAGATATCAGCCACATTAAAAGTCTTCGATATGCCCATAGAATTAGGAATATCAATTTTATAGGCATTATCATTGATTTTTTTGAGAATTTTGTATGGCCTAATTTTCTTTGGTGCCAATTTACCACGACCTCCAGTTGGCAATCATTCTTTACGCAAATAAATAATCACATCATCACCTTCTTTAAAAATCTTTTCACATCTATGAGTATCAACATGTGCTTTATACTTGGCGTTAGAAATCTCAATTTGATCACGTACCTCCTTTTGCACTGTATGGATATGATCTGCTAAGTGTTCAGCTGCAATTGAGTATCCTAGAATCTTAGGCAGGGGAACCAAGTCCAGAGTATGAAGTGGAGCTCGACCATAAATAACTTCAAATGGTGATTTACCTGTGGTCCAGCTTTGCATGTTGTTGTATGCAAACTCTGCTTGTGATAAGAAGAAATCCCATTGTTTTGGACGATCACTGCAGAGACATCTGATGATATTGCCTAATGATCTATTCACCACCTCAGTTTGTCCGTCTGTTTGTAGATGACAGGTACTGCTATACTGTAAATCTGGTCAAATCGACGCCATAAAGTCCTCTAAAAATGACTAAGAAATTTTGTGTCACGATCTGAAGTAATGGTCTTTGGAATCCTGTGTAGACGAACAACTTATTTGAAGAAGAGGTTGGCTATATTCGTAGCATCAGCAGTCTTGCGGCATGTAATAAAATGACTCATTTTGCTGAATTGATCTACTACCACAAAAACATAATCTTGTTGTCTTTATGTACAGGGTAATCCTAACACAAAATCCATAAAAATATCTTCCCACGGACCACTTGGAACTGGTAAAGGTGTGTACAAACCAATATTTTGCTGTTGTCCTTTAGATGTTTGACAAATATAACATCTTTGTACAAACCTTCCAACATCTCTCTTTAACTGTGGCCAATAATATCGAGCTTCAATTAGGGCAATGGTCTTATCTCGACCAAAGTGTGTAGCTAGACAACCGCTATGCTGTTCTCTGATTATCTTTTCTCTAAGGGAGCAAATTGGTATGCATAAGTGCTTCCCCAAAAATAGATAACCATCTTGTATGAGAAATTCACTAGGTTGTTTATTATGAAAACGTTCCCAATGATCTTTAAAATTTGCATCAGTCATGTATAATTCCTTGAAAGTGTCAAATCCTACGACTTCTGCATGTAAGGTCTGTACAAGTGATACTCATTGGCTGAGGGCATCTGCCACTTTATTTTGCTCTCCAGATTTGTGTTTCAAGGTAAATGTGAACTATTGAAGAAAAGAAATCCAACGCAAATGCATTTGATTATAAATCTGTGGATTGTTGATGAATTTAAGAGCTTGATGATCAGAATATAGCACAAACTCTCACTGTATTAGATAATGTTTCCAATACTTGAGTGCTTGCACAATAGCATATAATTCCAACTCATAGGTAGAGCAATTTTTTCTGGCTTCACTTAGCTTCTCACTGTAGAATGCTACTGGACGACCTTTTTGTGAAAGAACAACTCCTATTCCCATAATAGAAGCATCTGTACGTACGTCAAAAAGCTTCTCAAAACTTGGTAAGGCTAATATTGGGGCATTGGTCAGCTTCTCTTTGATCAATTGATAGCTTTTCTCTGCAACTTCGATCCATACAAATGGTCCCTTCTTTAAATAGTCAGTCATGGGACTTGTTATGCTGCTAAAGTTATGTATAAAACTCCTATAGAATGTAGTTAATCCATGAAAAGAACGTGCTTCAGAAATATTTATGGGTGATGGCCATTTCCGGATAGCTTTAACCTTCTCATCATCCACCATAATCCCTTTGTCGCTCACAACATATCCACAAAAAATCAGTTTACTAGTCATGAAACTGCATTTCTTGAAATTGGCATACAACTTATTTTCCTTCAATGCAGCAAGGACATGTTGCAAATGATCATAATGAAGCTCCGGTGTCTTGCTACAGATAAGTATATCATCAAAGTAAACAACGACAAACTTACCCATGAATGGTTGAAGAACTTGGTGCATGAGCCTCATAAAGGTGCTGGGTGCATTTGAGAGTCCAAAAGGTATGATTTTCCACTCGTACAGTCCTTCCTTGGTTTTGAAAGCTGTCTTCCACTCATCTCCTGGACGAATGTGTATCTGGTGGTAGCCACTTTTTAAGTCTATCTTGCTGAAAATTTTGGCTCCTTCTAACATGTCAAGCATATCATCAAACCAAGGGATGGGAAATCTATATTTCAATGTGATCTTGTTGATGGCTCGATTGTCAACACACATGTGCCAACTACCATCCTTCTTTGGTGTGAGTAGGGCCGATACTGCACAAGGACTTATGCTTGGTTGTACTCATCCTCTTCTGATCAGGTCATTAACTTGGCCGTGTAAAATTGAATGTTCTTAAGGACTCATCCGGTAGTGTGGTAGGTTTGGCAAGCTTGCTCCTGGTACCAAATCAAAAGCATGTTGAATATCATGCATGGGTGGTAACCCATCTGATAGCTTATCTGGAAAGAGTTCAAGATACTCATCCATTAAGGGTTGCAAGGCTTCTGGCACTTTAATAAGTGCAAGACCTTCTCCTTTAGCGACCAAAATAATCAATCCTTGCCCTCCTTCAACTTCCTCAAGTATCTTGTTAGTAACTAAAAGAGACCGCCCCTCCACTTTAGAAAATTTTGTGCGTTCGTTTACAGTTAATGGAACAAGGACAATCCTTTTTCCATCTTTATAAAAAGTGTAGAAGTTGTCTTTTCCTTTATGCAATACTTGATAGTCATATTGCCACGGTCTTCCCAGAATAATATGGCTTACATCCATATCAATAATGTCAAAGACAAGCTCATCAAAATAAAAACCGCCTATAGAAAATTGAATTTTGCACTGCCTATTTACCTCTTGTTGGTGTCCATTTGAAATCCAACCAGTTAAGTAAGACTTTGGATGGGCTCTTGTTTGCAGCTTCAATTTATCTACTACAACTTCTTCCACGACATTTTCTTTATAACCGCCATCAATAACCAGGACATGCACATATTCTCCCACTTTATAAGTTGTTTTGAACATCTTATTTCACTGCGATTCCTGGAGTGGTTGTTTTGTGGTTTGCAACACATGTCGGATCACACTGAACTGCCTTCCTTCATCTGCACAAGCGTATGCAATATCCTCTTCATCAGAATTGCACTGTTGATTTTCTTCATTACAAGTATTGTCATCACCATCTTGTTCTTCTGTTATGCCCTCTTGGTTGACTAGATTCCCTTGGCTGGGGACAAGTGTTAGATCTATGTCCCAGTTGTGCCACATCGATAACACTTATCTTAAGTTGGATAAACGTAAGGATTGGGAGATTGGGTCTTCTTTTCAATTTGCTGTCCAAATGATCTTTATTGTTGATTGGGACCCTTTTGGTAATTTTGGGTAACAGGGCCAGGTGTAAATCGACCACCTT
>JANQAP020000593.1:361870-373589 GCA_026874005.2 Erythroxylum coriaceum | reverse complement strand
CATGACTAAATACTTAAATGTAATTAATATCTAATCATTTCTATCAACTACACTTATAACGACACCAACAAGTTGACAAATATAAGATAACACTCCATCAAAGATTGAAAGAAAGAAAAAAGAACGAGTCTTAAGCAATGAATGCGTTTTAATTTTTCTTATGGCTTTTAGTAAATGATTAGTAGGTTTTGTGACAACAGTACTTTGGACCAATATAATGGCTTTATTCATTGCCAATCTTAGACTAATGGTAGGGTTAAGAGATAACATGGATAAAGAGAGGGATCTGCTAAAAGTAGAAACATGATTAGTCATACTAACTATGATTTATTAAACAAGCATCCCAAAAATCAAGGTTCAGTTAGCACCTGATTAGCCTCTCTTATAACTACCAGACCGATAGTTATTGTGGGAATATTAACGTTGTTGTTTAGAATAATAAGCACGTGAACTAAAAGCCACCATAGCACCCATTTCGACGCAGGCCTTCATTAACCCTTCATTTAAGGAACCTAATTAACTGCATCACAACGCATTAGCTAATTAATGCATCATAATGTAATAGGAGTAAGTGTGCAAGCAAACTGATCTGAACATCATCTCACATTTAGAAGTAATTATATATATACGCGTACGTTACTAATATATGAACTATCAACGCACCCTTTTGTTTTACCACTAAACTTAAGCCATGCTACTACATGATGTAACTCTACACACTCTTCCTAACTAAAGGGGTTGATCATTATGTTCTTAAAGTGATGATATAGTAAAAGTTCCAAAGGGAATTAGTAGATGTGAAAAAATATTTGGTTTTTCCTCTTTTAAAAATTTTTTTAATAGAAATACTCGTTAAACCTTCATATTTACAAATGTAGAATTAAGTTCAAATTCATTAATTAGATATATCCCTTAAGTTAAAATATATGCAACTTATATCATAGAACATATAAATTTTTACGTAAGTAAAGGATCTGAGGGATAAATAGTTATAATTTATAAATTAAGGATTTAGTTAATAGAAGTCTAATATAATAAAGTGTTATATGAACCTTTAATAACAGCAGAAAGACTGAGTGGAGTCTTTCTCCGTTATACTAACTTTTTACGAGCCAAGTGAATTGAACTTTATGTCCTAAAAGTAGTGTGGATATAGTAAAAGTTGCAAAGGGGATTAGTAGATGATGAAAATTCTTGGCAAGAATAATCACTACTGTTTTGCCTCTTTCAAAAGTTACATAAAATCTAAAAACCTGGAATCTTGTTACCCATCTTTTTCTCACTTTATCAACCCCTCCTTTTGATCATTCCATCTCAAAGTCTACACCAGCGTGATAGTCGCCGGTTCACAAGAAACTAGGCCGGCCCATTTTTCATTTGCTTGCTTCCTCTTCCTCCAACTTTTAACATGCTAACTTTGCATGCCATGATTTTAGCTTTCTGTTGCATAAAATATAGGTGTAATTATTGCAAAGACGGTAATTGTGGTCAAACCTGCTGATTTGACCCTGTATTAGCCATTGGATTTGGTAGAATGTTACGTACGATGGGAAGACTAAAAATGATGCTTGAATTATCGCATGCATGTAATGGACTTCTTCAAACAGATAAGGGACGGCGAAGTCTGTGGCTAGAAAGGTAAAGGTGGTGGAATGGTCAAAAAAGATTTGGTAGTTAAACTTGTGTCTTGTGTTCTTGTCTGCTTATTATTGTTACTGTGGTCCCTGCAGTCCAATAGGACGATCCTGTCGTCTTTAGACAGTTCGTTTAAACTGTTGTTTACCGAGTCCAAGGCAAAGTTATATTCCTTTCTTTTCTGGAAAACTCAGTCACTTGACAAGGAAAGCAGAAGCCAACCGAGTTGAGAACTTGTGTCATCAAGTTAAAAGTTCTGACTGACTGAAGGGAATGGTTTTGCGTGGTAATAATAATTGAAGTCTTGCATTCCATTAATCCTGCAACTAGACATGGAAATTGGAAAATGTAGACCCTAATCTAATGGTCTACAAGGAGGGCGAGTAATAAAATCATAATCTATTCCAACTTTAAATGTGAGACCATGTGACCATTGATGAATCAAACAACACAACGAATTTTTGAGCGCCCTAGTCTCCTATACATGATACACTCCAAAGTTCTTAAACCTCTATTCCGCATATTTTATTGGACAACTTTATCCAAGGCATGGTTTTTGTAACACGGGTAAGGAACAGCCTTCCAATGATAAGTCAAACAGAGTAATGGATTGGTTCTGGATTCATCAGGCAATAAAAGGACATAGCGCTAGGTTCTGTAACGACAAAGCAAAATAGGGAGTAAGAAAGCTTTACCAGGATACATATCTACTAAATAATAGGAGAACAGCAGTATCGTTCGCTTACTCTGAGAAAGATTTAACCTCAAGCAATATAGAGACTCGGGTTTTAATGCCAATGTGATAGAGCTACCAAAAACAACCAAAATGATTAGGAAAATGATGCACCTATTGCCCTACCCACTTTAACGTTATTGGAAATGTTGACGTGCATGAAATTTAGGGCGAACATATCTTATATATCAAAGTAACTGGAGATATAACAAGTTCATTCCCTTTTTCACCCATGTGAACATATATTTCTAGTTCTCTATCGTTCCTTATCTTGTTCTAATGTTTCAAATCTTGAAACACATTTCAACTCCCAGTGCAGCCATGCCTAAATATATGCAAAAAGAGAGAGCGAGAGAGAGACAGAGAGAAACAATCTAGGGTTTTAGCACAGCTAAATTCTTCAGTAAGAGAAAGAATCACGTATTTGGCAATTGACCCACTAATCAATATCACTTGTGCTTTTCTACGATGATGCAATTATAAGTGTATGATTTAAATAGTTCTATGATACGTATAGCTAGTGGACTTATTGATCATAATGAAACGTCATCACGTCTAAGACCCCTGTTCATAACAAAAATAATATTTCCTATGTCTAGAGCGGACCAGTGACTATGATGTATGAAGCACAAATTTCACTCTTCCTTAATTATATCATGTACTCGACGAGTTTTTGTAATAAAATGATAATTTCAAAGACGACATTACAAATTTATAGTAAAAGTATTCAAAGTAGTTGATTTCCATATCATGAATAACTAAAGGATTCAAAGAACAGAGCATAAGGTTCATTCTGTAATTTTACCATAAAATGCTGTGTGTTGCACTAAAAATTTGACAAGGGGAAACTTTACATACAAGAGCTAGACCTACTTATTGTACATGACATAAGAGTGCATAGAACTCCTTATCAATCTTCAAAGCTCAATACCATACAGTTTACCTGTTTTAGACCAATAAAATAAGAGACGAACTCAAAAACTACCAAGTATATTCGAAGAGCTGCAGTGAAAAGAAATTGAAATAGATAATACTAGAGGTGAAAAGTTGGAGAAAAAACATAAACTTCCTTTCAATGATACTCATTTGCCAAATGTAATCTCACAATGACTTGAAAATCCAAAGCAAGCGTCTAACAGTCAGTTGCTCATTCCAAGTAACACTTTCTTTTTCACAATGATTAGACAACTGGACCGAACTGCATGTGCCCACCCAATAATTCAGTCAAGCAGTCTTGAAAATGGCTTAATATTGAACTGAATGTTTTTGTTAATCGAATCAAAAGCCAACGAACCAAACTAGTTCAATCCCACTTTGATTCAAAAAACTAAAATTTCTTTCAAAAAGTGTGTTACATTCTTTTAGGTTATTTAAATTTTATCTACTATATTGAATCCGATTTGACTAGCTGAATCTGATTCGAACAGCTAAACCTTGACCATCTTTAACATTTTGGTTAGATGCCTCAATCCAGGCTTTCAAACATTGTTTTCCGTGAGTAGGTAAAATCTTCAATGAATATGGAAGAAATAGAACCAATACATGGACATTTGAAGACTGAATTAAGCTTTAGACGACCAAAGCTCTCACTGTGAATAATATAGGCTGATTGATCTCCTCAACTATTTGGCATGAAAAATATCATTGTGCAGAAATTCCCAGCTGCTGTAAAGGTTTAAAGCTACATTCGACTACAAATAATGTATAATGGCTAGATTTGGATTACCAAAACTATACATTGGAGATGGCACCATATCTGAGCACAACAGCATTATCCAAAGAAGAAAAATATCATTGTGCAGAAATCCCAGCTGCCAGAAAGGTTTAAAGCTACATTAGGCAATAAATAATGTTTAAAGGCTAGATTTGGATTTTCAAAACTGTAAACTGGAGATGGCACCATATCTGAGCATAACAGCATTTTCAAAGGAAGAGGCAGAAGCAAATTGCATATATTGGATTCTCGATTACCTGATCAAAGGAGCCACATGAGCTGTCAGTCAGATCATTAATGTCTCTAAAAGATATGAGCACGATTAATTAGCCAACAATAGGCTTGAAAGTTCCTTTCAGTTGATCGAAAAACCACCTGCAACACACACAAAAAAAAGTCAACAAAGGTGAGCCATAACTCATTCTAAGCTTTAATGCAGAAAATAAAAGGCACCGGCAGAACTAGATATTCTCAGACTGCACCACAGAAGTAACATGAATTCTATGCCTGTGAAAATTCTGTCCAAATAGTCTAATTTCTCTCTCCCCACCAAGAGGAAACCATACAAACCATAGGCCAATAGATGGGGAGTTCAGTGAGCCATGCACATGGTTCTCAGTTAATAGTGCTCTCTTTTCCCCTTCAGTTCTCTTCAAGTATTCTACAAATCCCTTGCAAATAAACACAAGAAAGCAAAACTAACAGCAGTCCTCTTTCGCAATCTCATTTCTCTCTTCCTCCAAAACAAAGAATGTGAAAAATGTAGAAATCACCATAACCCCGGATACAAAGGCTAATCCATGGTCCCAAAACAGATATTTAACATAAGTCAACATGTTCCAAAGGACTAACAGACATCTAAGATATTCATGGTATTTTCATCTCAACATTACAGAGTTAACATCGCATCCTGAAAACACAACTCTCACACTCATGCCACCTACCCCCAAACCACCTAAAATAACCCCTACCAATGTATTCCATCCTAATACCCATGTCTAAATCATGGTAATTCAGTAAACCCAAACATTCAATCGGAGGCACAAAAGGGTATATTTTCTGAATCTCAGTAAACCAATTGTAAGAATTTGCAAATGATTCAAGGAATTTCAGATTGAAGCAGCATACTTGCACAAGAAAACTGGATGTGATCGAGTACTGGTATCAGTTTCCATTTCACTCCTTTCACAGTCTTCCTTGAATTTGGTGGAAGGGAGAACTTTGCATGGCCCTTGAATCAAGCTAGCTACTACACTGTATTCGTGGTTGGATTCATAGACCTGCAAGGAGCAAAAGTGGCATAACTACATAATAACTGTCATCCTCTGTTAAGAGAGGATCTCGTTGAATGAAGGAGGGATTATAACTCTAAGTAAATTGATGTTACTTCACTTTTCAAGATAAGCTCTAGCAAAACCTCTTTCTACTGGTACGCAAGCAAACTTGAGTGTCTTATAGTCCCCATTCATCATCTGTTAAAGTTAGATATTACATAATTATGAACCTTCTATTGCAAGCCTACTACCTTACTTCCATTAGTCTTGTTGTTTATCATATATGTTACTCCTACTCTACCCCAGCGATTGTTAAAAAACCGCATGTTTCAAATAGTAAAATAATTTGTAGGGTTTAGGAGAAAAATAGCTTACCTCATGGCTTTCCGGGCCACATGGGTGGCCTACACCCTCAGGTAAATCAACAGGAAAGTAGCACTGCTCAACAGTTACCCATTTTAATCCAGTTTTACTATCCTCCCACATCACCTGCAATTTCAAGAAAAAGTAAAGAGACAAGGATGATGAGTTCTCTGAGTGTACTATAAAAGACAACAAGAACAAGGCCTTTAAAATTACAAATTGCAAAGTAGATCTAAGATTCTCAACTGAAAGCAATTGCCAACAACAGCTCTTACATCAGACAAAACCGTGTTAAGAATCCTACATGTTTGTAGTTGTTAAAAATAGCAAATATAATCATGATGGAAGAGCTTGATAACTTACTCACCTTAAGCTTAGATGGTATCAACTTGCCATGGACAGAATGAAAAAGGGCATGATCATTCAGTTTATATGATACCCCATTGATGGAGCAAGACTCATAGTATGTATTTCCATCCAGAACTTTAAGAGCATTGCCTATCCATTGTATATCATGGAAGCCATTTGAAGACAATCTAGAATTTTCACTGGTGCCATCATTAGCTTCAGAGTTACTAGAAGGATTTGCATGAGTAACTAGTAGCTCAGTCTTCTTGACATCAACTGATGAAGCGCAATCACTTTTTTCTGATTTGTTCTGTGATTCTACAAATATAGGTTGGTCCTCAGTTGTTGAAGGTATGTCACAATTGTTTTGTGTTTCTGTTTGGACAAGATACTGTGAATTGTTTGATGTTTTGGAATCTTTGTTGCTCATTGTTGGCATAGCAGAAGGCTGCAATTTAGGCAAGGAAGCTAATTTCTCTCCTTGTAATGGTAGCGTTTGTTTAGTTGATTCAGATACTTGCTTATGGTGGGTAGATTCGGATACTTGCTTATGTTCAGGAGACTGTTCACTTGATAAGCCAACAGAAGAGGATTCACAAACAGTCTCCAAGCTTTTAACTTGGTTATTTAGCAATGTTCTGTCAGAAGCTGCCTGATCAATATCTTGTCCACTTGATGTCATCCTATTGTCTGTATGTTCTCTTGCATCAGGAATATTCACATGAAAAGCATTTCTGTCTGAAGTACCATGTCCAACGTGACTTTGTGCACTAGAGCTTCCGTTTGCAGTTATTTTCTCCTGGACCTTTTGATCTACAGTCCCTAGTTTCTTATCTGATGATGGCTGTGATCCAGTCGAGTTAGAAGGCCCTTTTGATTGAGTCACACTTCTCATGACACGACCATATTTTGGAGGGAAAGGTTTCCCATTGCTCATTGATGTGCACCTCATGCAGTACCACTCACCTCTGGGAATTCCTTTCTGATTTACCATTTCTAGACATTTCAAATGAAATCCTTTCTCACAAGCGTCACAAAGCACTACAGTTTCTACCTCATTAACACTGAGTTTGCACATTTGGCAAGTCAACAACTTATTCATATATTCCCTTGAAGGTGGAGTCCACGTGGGATGTTGAGGAAGTTTTGGCTGCAATAGCTTCTGGACTATCATTGCAATTTCGTTATGGCTAGTGAAACTTGATGAAGGCTGAACATACTTTAGCCCTTGTACTGGAGGATGCATGTTTGGCATATTTGCAGCTGCAGTTTGAGATATAAATGGTCTGAAATTTTGATCTCTGGCTCCTTGAGAAAATGGTCGTGGCACACCCAATTCAGCAGTTCCTTCAACCTTAGCAGAATTGTAACTTTGTGCCTTGTTTTCTGGTGTAAATTTAGTTGATGACGTTGAGTGAGGTTGCATAGACCAAGCTTGTGCATTTACCAACATGTGATTTCCAGATGAATTTGCTGCAAAATTGTAATAAGAAACCATTAATTAACAGATCAAAGTAAAAGCTACCCAGAATTTCGATATTAGATATTAAACTTCAAAACCTAACTCAGTGCATGTGCATGTATGTCTACTTAAGAATAACAATATTTGCTTTCAATCAAGTATATTTTACTTCCCAGTGAAGATCCTTACATATCAGAATCACCCACCAAAATATGGAGTTTGATGGACACAATTTTATCTACAATTAAGCCTATGAAAAAGTATACCTATACACTCGAAGTGTGCATCCTGTAATTTGCACTCAGGCCATTATCAGAGTTTGATTGAGAATATAACCAGCTAGTATACAAATCAGAATTACCAGACTGAACAGTATCCAATATACCCAAAACAAAAAAGAGGAAAGAGAAAAAAAGAGAAACAAACAAAAGTAGAATCCTATTACCATGTACTGGATGTGCACTGGAAGCTCCGTCAGATTTCAATTGTCCTCGATCACCTTTAGGAAATGCTAATGTCGATGAGTCCCTTTCTAAACCATGGTTAGATAACCCCGCGTGTTGATTGGCTATAGCTGAAGATCCAAGGTGGTTTCCAGGAGGTAATGGCGCATTGTTTGGTTTATCAGACGGAAACATGCGAATTATATGCGATGGCCCACGGCTATCAGCTACAGAGCCAACACTTGTCTGTGATATAAGAGACGTATGTGCAACAGATGGTGCACTGAACTTCTTAGACTCTTCTATCTATAAAGTAGCAAGAAAGACCCAATTTTTTGGCTATCAGATTCTTAAAGAGAAAGCAACCAAAATTAGGAAAAAAAAGAAGGTTAAATATCTTCTGCAGTCAAAACAGTTTATGACAAAAAAATTCAACAAGAAGCTACAAAACATACAAGGTTTATATCAAAACTACATAAAAACAAGTTAATTGTTCGTTGGATCCTTCCTAATCTATTCAAGTTCCACCAACTACATAAGTTAGTAAAAAATAGTAAATTTGACACCAACAACAAAGCTACCCAGAGAACCTATAACCAAATAGAAGCATGCTTCTTTTGTTCATAAATCAAAGAGTTGACTACATCCTAATTTTCCACCAGAACGGAGAATGGGGAAAGAAAAATAGCTATTTCAACAGAAAGAATGAAAAACGATGGCACAAAATTCAACATAAATAAGCCCTACCCAGATTCCAAAAACAAATAAAAATTTCATTTTTACCATTGCAAACACCACTTTTCCCCAATATAATGGCCTTATAGCATCCTATGTAAATGAGAAAAGAAGAACAATAATTGAACCCTATACCGAATCATTGAATAATAGGCTATTACCTTCATTTTAGCAAGCGACAACTTTTCTTTAATAGACAATCTAGTACCCGTAAACCCTAATCTTTGATCTTTGGCCTTCAAATTGAGCCCTAAATCCTCAATAACAGCTCCAATGGCATCTCTACCCACCAAATCCTTAGGCGACAATTCCTGACAAATTTCCACCAATTTTGCCCTTGCCTCCGCCATCAATCCAACCTCCGCCTCCGTCGGCCTCTTCCCTCCCCTCATTCCAGCCATCGCCGACAACACCAGCACAATCTCCGCCACTCTACTCATCTCTCCACTGCCTGCTCTCATCCTTTTTGCCGGCCTAACCTCCGACTCGCTCTCCCCATTCTTCTCCGCTCCCCGCTTTACGTCAACGCCAAGGGAAATGATGTCGTCGTCCGTCACTTCGGCTACACACTCGTTAGCAGCAGCCACCGTCGCGTCCATTGTACTTCAGACGCAGAAATCCATGCACACGACAGCGTATCAAAAGCCAAAAGGAACCCTAAAATGGATGGGAATTAGGGTTAGGGACTTGAAAACGAAAAAAGGAAGAAGCCTTTTTGGCGGGTAAATTAGTTTTTGGTATTCAATTTGCGAGTGTGACAAACTAAAACTAATAGAGAAAGCGTGTGTATTGAGAGAGATAGAGGCTCGATAGAGCAGAGAAAAACAGCGCTGCGTTGTGTGGTATTACTATTAGAGAGAGAATGGGATTATTTTCACTTGTTTATTCTTTCAAGGTTTTTAATTTATTGTGTGAACCGGGCGGTTCAGTTTACGTGGATTATGGTTTGGCCGAGGTTTTTTGAAACCTTCCTAAAAATGATTTTTCATTTTTTTGGTTCAACTTAATTGAAGTTATTCTTAAGATATTTTGTTCTAATAATTCTCAATTTATTTCAAATCTTGAGGAAAATATAACACTCCATCCTAGAATTGCTTAATTACGTTAAAATTTTGAAATAATTCTTAAATTTTGAAAATTATAAATATTACGTTAAATATAATTTTTAAATTACTTAATTCACCAAAAAATCTAGAATATATATAAGCGCAAGTATACGGTAAATATTTTTCTTTCCAAACTTCCAACTATCTATTTACCAAATGCAACTTCCAAATTTATATTTTAATTTCTAGGATGAAATAATAAAATACTCGACCAAGAGAAAACCATTTGAGAAGGCACAACAATATTATATATTTCAAAACCAGAAAATATTGAAAGCTGCATGTCTTCTCCTCCACAAACCTTAACCAAATCTCAACCATACGTAGCCTCCTTCCTAGAGAAGGAAACAGCAGCTTTTTCCCTGCTGATCTACTTGCACATTGACTCGTACACAAATACAAGAGCATCAAACAATGGGAGAAGCGGACGTACAAGAAAGGCCAATCCCAATAATAATAAAATTGGACTCAGAGCTCGTGAATCCGACTCTTTGCCAGTTGTCCATGCCTTGATCATAGGCTGACCTCTCCATCAATGGTTTTCGGATCACAGAAGTTTCGTTGAACATGGGTTTTTAAAATCTCGTTGCCAGAAATGCAGTTGCATCGGAAGATAGAAAGGCAAATCTTGTTATGGCAGTTAGTAGATGTCACAAGAAGTAATCCGGTGCTGGCTTTTTGGCAGGCGTACCTCTTGATTCCTGCATGACATTTGAACTGCTCAGTACCCCTTTTTCTAAAGAATACAAGAGAAAACAAGGTAGAAACATAGCCTAACAATTACATTTTTGCTGTGCAAGTTGATACCATTACATGTGGATAACAAGGAAAAGAGAGCTAAAGTGATCATCAACGGCTTTTTGTTCAGAATTCTTAATATATTAAATGATTTTGAAGTCGATGTTTCAGTAAGGTTTTTGATGCATTCATCTAAGAACTCCAATCCAAACACATAAATCCAAAACTCCCACATCCCCTCCCTGAAAGACCCTCAGAATTTTAAATTTTTCCGGAGGAAATTGAAGCAAAGTTTTATGCACAAACCTGTGGAGCTGCGTCAAACACACGGAACTGCTTGTTAAGATTTTCATCCAGCTCAAGGATTGCAGCCACATTACCACATCTGCATCCAACCCAAATTAAGGATCACAAAGCTGCAACAGAACTAAGAATTTAAGACGCTAAGTCTAAAGTACCTGTAACAATAGTTTGGAGCCGACCAGACAGTAACTATCTGGTTGTTGAACATCCATTTGTACCCTTCCATTACCAACTGATGAGCACGGCATATGTAGTCAATGTTGTTTGAATGATTAAATGAAGTCACAACACTGCCACCAAAAACATAACCAGCACCACGTGGACTCATACCCCAACCTTCAATATCTTCAGGATCTGACCAAAGGAGGTCACACATAGCACCATCATGAGGAACTTCTTGCTTCCTATCAATTGTTCGAATCTGAAAACAAGTATTAGTAGTAGCTCATTGCATAGAACTTCAAATAATTAAAAGCACGTTATCAGGTTTGATTCATTTACCTGATCCAATGTTGAAATAGCAGGAGAGAGACCACCATGAACACTAAAAATTTTGTTCTCGATCAGAGCTGACAAACTGTCAAAATTTTTTTAGAAAAGGTCCATTGTAAGCAATTCAGTATTTTAAAAAAACAATGATCACAATTATCACCCTAACCAGGGTTAGATTATTGGGCAATAATATAGCAAAAGCAAAGCATATAGCATTGTATTCTGGGTTAATATCATCAATTTTCCGGTGCCCTATACAAGAACAAATCTGCTTGAGAGAAATCACCTCAATTAGGGTAATGTTAAAATTTGAAAAGTTTGGTGCTAGTAAGTTGAATAATAAGTTTATTATGCCAGAAGGACATTAACCAAA
>JANQAP020000593.1:292647-305271 GCA_026874005.2 Erythroxylum coriaceum | reverse complement strand
ATTTTCCTTTATTTGAGCATATTGCTTTTGTTTGGTTTTTTATATTTCTCTAAATTTTAGGCTCCTTGTTCTATAACTATTGAGCACCTTCTTAGGCTATAAGTGTAAAAATCCTAGTACATCGATTGGAGTTTTAGGGTCTCCACATTTGTAATTTTGTTAGAGGTTATCTTTGACTAAAAGACTACGATGATAAAGTTAGTCAAATATCTAAACATAGTAAAGAGGTGAATAAATAATGACTTACTTTCTTAAACATGAGTTCCCTTTTATATAGGAGGTTTAGGAAGATAGAAACCGTACACATGGATCGCATTCATACCCAATGAGGTAAGTCATAACATGTATAACATCTAACACAAGTGATACATGGTACATGCCGCATAATAAGGCTTGACAGAAATATTATGTCACACATTTGACATAGTATATGGACAATTTTCGTTCTTACAAAGAATAAGTTAGGTCATAGAGGGTCATTTGGCCAAGTAAGTCTTAACGAAGGCTTAGTGACTCCATTAAAACTAATGTACTGTGATTTCTCTAGCTTTGCAATCATAATTGTGAATTTTTAAGGATTGTATGTGTTGCTCTGCTTACCAAGTTATCACACACTCAATTACACAAGAAAATTAAAAAAAATTATGAGTTTTGGTGGGAGGTCTTAAGAAGTGGGAAGGTATCACATTCTTAAAAATTTGCTTTGCTTTCATATGATTTGTTAAATGCTACTATATAAACCTAAAGAAGTTTCTCAAAGGATGATTTATTTTACACATAATGCTTACTTGATATAAAAATGAAACCTATAAGTGACTCAATTGAACAACTTGTCAATCTGCAATCCACAAGTGATCCTTTATTTTGTAGCATATTCCATACAGTTTATTTCTTAAGAAGGTATGTTTCTCTATCCCTCATTCTAGCAATAATGACTTAAGTAGCAGGTGTATGAGTAGTTTAAAGACCTTTTGTAAGAGTGGATATATGGAATCGTCTGATAATATAAGTAAGGTTTGAAGGGTAAGGAATGTAAGAGAGTCTTACTAATATAGGTAGATATGAAGCTAAGAAATATGTTGGGTGTAAGGCTTGTAAATTTCAAAGATCTTATGAACAAATACAACATTCCACCTTATATCTATGTTAGACATCTCTTTAGAATTATGAAGGGAACGTTTACCATAATTGAGGAAATTATATCATATTAAGACAACTTTCAAAATGGCGTGAGACTCTCATTTTATAATGTTGTGCAATATAATTAATGATACAAGATTTTGCTTTAACTAGTTATACCCTGACCCTTATGGGATTATAGTCTGCTTTATAATGGCTTACCGTCTTTGACATGTAAAAACTAATAACACTATTTTGATAAATGTACAAAATCAAACTTGCAAAATATTAGTTTAAAGGAGGAGAGTCAATTAGGTTTTAGATTTATGTAAGGGAACATGAACTATTATTTTAACAAGTGATAAAAGAACTATATGATGTTAAAACTTCATTTGAGAATCCTCTTGGATAAGTAACTTCTTCTATCCTATAGGAATTCAATGTTGGAGGATGAAGTTTTATTAGAAGCCTATGTTCAAAACAAGGAAATGTGTAGGTGGTTTATTTATTTTGTTTGTATTTTTTAATTACTTAACCTATCTCTTTGTGAATGTATATAAGATATATGAACTTTCTCAAGGGAGCATAATATGTTAAGAAACTTATTTTTTCCTACGTAACTTTAGTTATAACTTGTTAAATTCCTAACACGCTTATTATTGGCTTTGAGCTTGCTAGTTGTATGTATGAAGAGAGAGGCAATAGAGTTTGAAAACTTTATATGGATGCATGGTGAGCTAGTTATGGATAATAAACAGTTAACAAAGGCATTGGCAACTCTGTGAAAGGAGAAAGATAGAAGGTATTAGAGTTAAAGCACAACTATAAGGCACTTCAAAATGCTTATTGTAAGCTCTTAGAAAACAAACATTTTAAGTTGTTGACTTATAATAAGATAATTGACCAGTTCATCGAAGGTTTTAATGGCTTTTACAAACTATTAAAGCTCTTACATCCAAGTTTAAACTTTCATGGTTTTCCTTATGATATAACAATTGATGACAACATTATAAAGGATAAGCAAAATGATGAATGGGTTTGTAAGATTGATCCCATTATCAGTATGTTGATCTTATAGTTATACAACCCTTAGGCTTCTTCTCGAGAGTTATCTTTTTCCCATATTTGTAGGGGTATATATATAATGACTTTTCTTGGCCTTTATGACCTACTCATTTTTTGTATAATAAAGCTAATATATGCTTTACCATTTTTAGATTTATTTGTTTCAAATGTTTTCCAAATATACTTTTTATTTGGCTTATATAATTTTTTGATTCCCTTGTCTAATTAATAAATAGGTTTGTTGTTATGAATCTCTTTATTTTTATGCTGCTACTCAACATCTTAAATTTTCAATTTTCATAATCTCAGTTTTGTAAATGGAATTGTATAATTTATGAGCAACCATCTTAAAAATATATCTTCATCTTATAAGTATGGTAACTTGAGTTTTTGAAGTGTGACTGCCATCATGGCATTTTTGCATCTTGAGTTATAAAGTTGTGTTTGTTATATAAGGCGATTGTCTTTAATGAGTGGCTACTTTCAAGGTAGGTCTACATCTTAGATTGCAAGCTTAAGAGTTTGCCTTATATGATTCATCCTTCAGAAAATACCTACGAGGCAAATATGCATTCTAGGTTGCAAACTCAGAAGTTCATCTTACACGATCTCTTATGCAACTACTCTTGAAACATATCTACGTCTTAAGCTGCAAACTTAAGAATTTATCTTATAAACTTTTCTTGAAAGATCTCCTTCGAGGTAGGTATGTATCTTAGGCTCCAAACTTAAAAGTTTATGTTACATAGTCTTCCTTACATAACTGCCTTTGACACAATTATGCATCTTAACTTATGAAATTAGAAGCATGTCTTAAATGATCTTTCTTAGGCAACTGCCTTTGAGACAAGTGTTAATCGAGTAAGATCCAAATCTATAATTTTATTACAATAAAATATATTACTATTAATAAATTTACTTCTATTGATATTAGTAGTTATATTATAATGAAATTAAGGAAAATTATGAAGTTTAAGCAAATGAGCTAATTAAATAACTTCAGAAATCAAAAGGATAAAGAAAATGATTAAAAAGAAGCATATATATAACTTAAGAGACCTTTAAAGGAATTGAAATGAAGAACTAAGAATAAAAAAAAATCAAGCATGTCAAGATTTAATAAATCATTATAATCATTCTTATAACATATTTGTTAATTAGTGTCACATATTATTCAACCAACATTTTAGTCATTACAACAATTATTTTTTGTTTATAACTACCAATTTTTTCGAATTAGGTCTTAGAAAGCTTTTAGGTATTTGTGTGTATACAAGTATGATATAAGTCATATGCATTGTGTGATCAAGAAAAGAGTTCTTAAGTTGTATTTAAGGGATTGATACATTAATTTAGAAAGCAATTGAATTGTTTAATGTTCCTCTTCACTTATAAGTAAGAAGATTGTAAAAGGATCCCTATTTATCTTAGGAAAAAAGGATGTATAAGGGTTCCTCTTTACCTAAAGGAAGGCACATATACAAAAGGCTTTTTTTCACTTATCGAAGAAGATGATAGTGAATCCTTAAATAGAATTTAGGAAGTAAATACATGTTAAGGATTATTTGGTCAAACCACTATAAATTAGTTTATCTCTTTTTTCCTTGTTTTTTTTATTAATAATATAGTTGTTTTGTAATTGTTTTATATGAATATGTCATAATCGTTCATTAGAATTTATCATTTTTCAAATATGTCAAAAAATTAATATATACAATTTACCTCCTTTTGTGTATCGTCCAGATACCAACAGAGCAAGTCTCTTTCATTACTTATAAAAAAAAAAATTTGTTCAAAGGGAATTACAACCAGAAATTACAAATAGAAGAGAGGCATAGCAACACCCGCTATATCAGCCAGAAGAATGCCTAAGTAGCCTGATGGAGGGGAGGAAAAGCATGTGACCCCAATACCAAAAGAAGTGCCATAATTGGCTAGCCATCTGCGCACCGATTACCTTCCCTGTATGTATGCCGGGGAAGAACGAGCCAATCTCTAGATAGGAGGCACCAAATACCTTGTACAAGAGAACTGGTAGCAGCCTGCTGTGACAAATAAGAAACCATCGAATTAAATACTATGAGAGAGTCTGTTTCTATTTCAATTCTTCTAAATCCAAGGTCCCAGGCAAGAAGTAACCTAGATTAAATTCCCAAAAATTCAGCTTGTGTAGGAGAGCAACGTCCAATGTTCTGGACGAAGCCACCAAGCCATTTCCCAAAGCTATCGCGTATAAGACCTCTTGCTAAGGCTACACCCAAAGAATATTTAAAAGCTTCATCGGTATTCAAACGCACCCAACCATTTTGCGGAGGGGACCACCCCACTAACTTCTCAGTCCGAGGTCTACAATCCACCAACACACGGCTATGTAACTCAAAGGATTTTTATATCCAGTACACATATTTAAGAATAATCTGGCGTGGATGCATAGGCCACTGAAAGTTTGGAGTAAAAATATATTGGTTCCTCCAATACCAAAGGAACCAGCATATGACCCCAAAAATAATATGCCAAGCGAGCTCATTTACCTAACTTTTACTTTGGATATTACGTTTCAGCCAATCATGTAAGGGCAAAGCATATAACTCATCCTGTGAAGCTAACGGCAGCAAAGAGTTCCAAGTAACTTTAGCCCTAGGACAATCCCGCACCGCATGTAGGCCTGTTTCTGTTGCTCCACAAAAGGAACAACTAGGATCAGTTGTCATGTGACGAAGTGCCCTTTGCTAGTTAGTAAGTAAACTACCACGAGCGTGAAGCCAGAGGAAGGATCTAATTCGCTGCGGCCCTTTCCACCTCCACACCATGTCCCATAAACCACTTCGGACTCCTGCATTATCGGCTTCGATTAGTTCATAAGCTGAGGCGGTCGAGAAAGTGCCATCTTTTGAAGCCCCCCATACAATCTTGTCAGGACCTAGTCCAGTAGTCGGAGGAAGTATTCCTGCTATAGTCATGCAGATAGATGTGAGCAGGAACTCCTGGAACATTTCCCAGTTCCAGCTACCTGTTGTACTGACAAAATGAGCAACAGTGAGGTGGAGGATTTCAATGGGGATTGGTTTAATGGTATGACCGATCAATCCACCCAAATCATCCACCCACACATCCAACCAAAATCGAACAGAGTGCCCATTCCCGAGCTGCTATTTTATGCCATTGAGGACATACTTCCAAATAGAAACTATTCCACGCCATACCATCGATCCTCCTACCGAATGTAGGTGCGTAGGGATTGACTCTGTTGGAAACTTGTATTTAGCTTTTAGCACTTTGACCCATAGTGCTTCAGGTCGATGTATCAATGCCCAGCCTAGTTTAGAAAGTAAAGCATCATTAGTGATACGCACCTTGCGGACTCCCAGTCCTCCCCTTTCCTTGGCCTGACAAACTACCTCCCAATTGACTAAGTTGAAACTATTAGAAGAAGTCCCGGAGTGTCAAAGGAAGTTTCGCATTATCCTCTCTAGCTCATCATAAAGTTGTCGTGGAAGTTTTACAGTTTGCATTGTATAAAGTGGAAGGACTGCTAATACAGATTTGACTAGTATAAGTCGCCCAACCAAGGATAACTGTTTCGCTTGCCATTCGGAAAACCTAGCTTGGACTTTGTCAATAATAAATTGGTAGGTTTGCTTGGACGTTCTTTCATGAATAAAAGGCACACCGAGGTATTTGCCAAGGTTATTTTTCAAATGAACATCCATTTGCCTACTTAAGTTTCGAGCTGTAGTTCGTGACACATTAGGGGAGCAATAGCATCTAGTTTTCGCTATGCTAACTTTTTGTCCAGCTGATGCACAGAACCGTGCTAGAGTGTCTTGAATTATCAAGACTTGGTCCATTTAAGCTTCTGCAAAGAGAACAAGATCATCAACAAAAAATAGGTGTGAGAACTGCGGCCCATTTTTGCTCAATCTAATAACCTTCCATATTCCTCAATGAGATGCCCCAGCCACTCCAGGCATAATACAAAAAGATAAAGGGATAATGGATCGCCTTGTCTGATGCCTCTGCTGGGGATAAAGAAGTCAGAAAGTTCACCATTCCAATGAACTTTCATAGAAACTGTTGAGACACAGTTCATTATAAGGGAAACCAGTCTCTTGGCAACCCTACATTTGTTAGTGTATCCTTTATAAACTCCCAATTCAGTCGGTCATAAGCTTTTCTCAGATCCACTTTGATAGCCATATGTCATCGCTTACCCCTTGTCTTTCGCATAGAATGAAGAGCCTCTTTGGCGAGGATTACACCTCTTCACTACATTTAAATTCTAGGCTTAATTTTATTATTAAATTCTTTCTATCAACATACAGGTTTGGAGAACTTGAACTTTCAATTTTAGAGTTATAATAAACTTTACTTATTGCTAAAGTAAGTAAGTGCCACATTATTAGTCTTGCATGTTGTACATTTAAATAAATGAAATGTCCTTTTTGTCTCTCTCTCTCTCTTTGTATCTCATATATATGCTATTGAATATTAAAGAATGATGCAACTAGTTTACATAAATGAAACGACTATGCTTTCAAGGTGATGAGATACTACCAAAGTAGAATGAGTGAAGTGATAGAACTCGTATGAAACAAATATGATCAAGAGTGATGAAACTTGTCTATCTAGACGAGATAACTATACTTTCGAGTTGATGTAACTCACTTAAAATATGGATACTTAAGAGTAATGCAACTAATCTAGTTGGATTAAAAGAAAATGTACCTTTGAGGTATAACTACTATTATAATAGACTGAATGAACTTACCTAGAATACATGCGTCCATAAAATTACTCTTTAAAGTTCAGTATGTTTAGGTATGATCCGCCATATCGATTCTTCTTTAAAATTGTGTCGTTGACAAATGCGTATCGCTATGTATTTATGTTGTCTGAGTTACAGCTGTTGTGCATATGGGGTTTTCCGCAAGCATACCTGTGCCATACAATTCTGTAGTCTCTGATTGAAGATCTTATACGTTTTCTACTATTTCTTGTTCAACTCTAGCAGGATTGCATTAATCTAAATAATGCTATGACTTTATGTGTCTTGGCCAAACTTTGTGTTTTCTCTGCAAATTCATATCTGCTCTCCCATTCTCTGAAATCAAACATTGCATTCGTTGAAAATATCATGCCATCGCTGTCCATACCTTGTTGGCGTCCTTAAAATAACCCATAACAGATATGCAGCCTGCAAGAAGAGAGCTCATTAAACAAACAAAATCATCCTCATCCTATATCATCCTTACATTTAACATTAGTCTCTATACACCTTCAAAATTGCAGGTCCTAGACCCTAGGTGATATTAATCTTTCAATAAAAACTACAGCAAACTAAATCTCCGTGTTCTGTTGCGTTATGAACGACAATGTTAGTATCAGAACTTCTGTTTCAACCAAGAAACATCGCCTCTTTGTCGCATCTGTGTATCTAGCATTCTGACTGATTGCTGAGAGGGCCCCCGAATATAGGTCTCATGTACGCGTTGTCAAATTTTCTCCAGCAGTAATGTATGGTGTATGCAGGCCTTTCTACAAACATGGCCAAATTACTCTTTGCAAGTTCAATATTGGATGCGATAGATTCTTGCAAGGACAGCAGAGGGAGGCTGGCGTCCTCTTTGGGGGACTTTGGTTCCTGATGATTGGTTCTATCATTTACAGTGTGAGGCATCAGATAACTTACAAGCGGCTTTGTCAGGAAACCAAAAACCTGAGTCAAAAAAATGAAGACAACAAGAATCAAAGATCACAACAGGCCGCTAATCCTTAGCCTTATGCTGAAGGGTAATCACTATCATCTGGTTACAATTCAAGTTGTAAGGAAAAATTTTCATGTCGCTGAATCAAGGCTATTACAATATAAGAGTCTAAGGAGAACATGTAGAAAATTAATCGTTCTTGTCTTCAAGTGAGAGTAACTAGAGAAAGACAGTAACATCAGCAATAGTGAAAGAAATACGTTTGGAAGATTAAATTTAATACCAAGGTAGTGAATAGGACGACAATAATGGTGTTGGTGATCATGGTAGCATAGACTGGATCCCGTGTGACTCCAGAATATGTAAACTTCAAGGAACAACAGAAAAGGAAAACAAATCAATGCGGATCCTAAAATTGCTTGTATTCTTGGTGACAGCAATGTTACAGACAGGAAAACTCACCTGTTTAAACGCCAAAGCAATAGAGACGGCTCCCCTTATTAATCCAGCCCACCATATTATTATCTAGACAATTAAGAAATTCAAGAACCAGTAACCACAAACAAATGCAGTTGCCGCATATAACGCACAGAAGGCTACCATGATCGTCATGAGATACTAACTTGATGTTTGAGTGTGAGCGGCCTTGTTCTCTGTTTATTCATCAAATTTGAAGCAGCAGAGAGCGGGAAAACAAATGCAGCCCTTCCGATCAATATTAGAAACACCAATAGGCTATATATTCCCATGGAAGTCTGGAAACTGCGTTCAAAAGGAAGTTTTAACTTCTCTGGTTCTTTGCTTAACAGGATAGTCACTCACACAGTAACATTAACATCTTTTAGCTGCAGCCAAAGTTGTCCAACAAGTAGCTTAGGGAATGTTCCCAAAGCTTCATTGGAATATGCAAGTCAGACTCCTATTTCCAAATATTGCCATGTTGAACAATTCATTGGTAAATAATAACTAGCTTGAGATTGAGGAAATAATTTAGTGTTTGACATTTCAACCGCGAAAAGCAAGAGATTTTAGCTGTTAATATTCACCCAACTGGGATTGGGTTGAAAAAGGAAAGGGTTATGCTCTATATGTAACAGACCCGGGTAATTACCTCATCTTATTCATCTTCCACTTCTCGATGTCGAGAGCGTCCATTCCCACATAAAGAAATATGAATGTTTCAGCAATAAATGACATCATCGCAAATACATGCCTGCATATAAGAGGATGGGATAGTATATTATTCTGATGATCACTCCCGAGGCACAAAGGAAGTCACTATTTCCAGAAATATTGACCTGGTTGTGATTTTCGAACTTTCAGTTACATTATACCATGCATAGTGTGACATGAGTATCCCACAGAAGAAAACAGTGAGGATGCCACTTAGTTCTAACAACTGCAAAAGAACACCAGCTTAGCTATGAATTCCATATTTAATCAACCAAACAATGAACTTCCAAGTAGAGTTTACCTCAGCCAATGCATAAGACAGGTATGCCATCAAAACCATTATAGAAAGTTCTCGAATACTTGAATGCCTGTAAAAAAGTTTGAATTCAGATCTCTGCAAGTGTATTCTGCATTCTGATGCGGTGTTGAATGCCAATAGTCCTACTCATAAGCTACACAAAATACTATTTCTGGGAGAGTGGAAAGTACTTGCCTCCCAAAGTACAAGGCCTTGAGTACGTACGCAGTCACAAGTCCAACCTGTAAAAAATGACACAGCAATCAGCCTAGAGAAATCATAAAATCTTTAAATCATGTACACTAATGGAAAAGGAAAAAACCGCTGGAAATTAAACTGTAATAAACCATATGGGTGCATGCAAGGAATACGTAGCTAAAAGAAGAAAAAATATGCAATCAACTTAAGAAAGTTGATCTTTAGAATATGTAGAATGTTCCAAGCAATGGATGAGAAAGGCAGCATAGAGAGCACAAACTTTTTCAGGCTTGGTTTCTGTTATACCGCATAAAAGTTCTGCGAACGAAAGAGAGTTGCTAAGAATTGCATTCATCAAGTATAAGAACACTTATACCAGTAAAACCTATGGTCAAAATGTTAATTAAGTGGTCCTAATAACACACACTAATCAGAAAAAATTGGAAATTAGCACTAACCAATAGAGCACCATATTGTCATTCAGGTTTGACATAGAGCTGCATTTAAGTTGTTTTTAAATTGGATACAAGTTTTAAAGTTGGACAAAATCTTAAACATTATGCCTTCTATTGATAAGCAAGAACTAGACGTTTAAACTCACCAGAACTCCTAGACCAGTGCTTGTTGAAAATAAGTACAAGAAATCTCCAATGACTAGAAGACCTCTGTGCATATCAGGTTTCATCACATCCATCTTTTGGATGGCATTAAAAAGCACAACGGATGTTGCATCATTTACAACTCCTTCCCCAAATACTAAGCTATATAGAACTGGAGTCTCATCTTGATGGAGAACCTACATGATGAAACAAAAATGTCTTCTAACAGCAACGAACCTGCTATTGAAATAGCTAAAATAAAAATCATTCAGAATTTACCAACCTGCAGGGTACACACTGTATCAGTGGATGAAAATATTGTTCCAACAGCTGAAGTCAAAAGAAATTTTTCAGTTGTAAACAAGAGAACGTATCATGCCAGCATGCGTCTAAGGTGCTCACATGATGCTTTCATGATTTCATCGACATCAGGAACTTACCTAGATAGTCCCTTACAGTCAGACCAAGGAATCCCAATTTTGGAAAAGCCCACATGCTGCCTAGCCAGAGAGTGACGAGATTAATCTTTAGAGATATGTTCAAGCATTGGATATGCTCTTAATCAACAAGAGCCTCCATTTCTTCTTGAATTGAGCATTACCTGCTGTAATAATGAATGTTGAGATGAAAACGCCAACCACCCCAAACAGCATGATGGTAACGAAATTCTGGAAGAACTGCTTTTTCTTGACCTGAAATCTGTAACAAGTGAACCAAGTAAGTAGATAGATGGCAACATAACTTGTGGAGCCACATTTTAACTTAGAGTGCCTGGTGGTTACCCTGCATTGAATATTATCGGAGGAAGGAGGTATATAAAGAACAGCTCCTCATTGAACGTTAAAATGTGGGAACTTTTTCCCTTGCTCAGAACTAAGATACAAGTTCCAGATATGCCTCCCTGATAAAAGAGAAAACAAAGAGGACCCAATTGTTAGTCTATTGTGCACCAGGTTCATATGCTTAGTCTGTTGCACCAGGTTCATATGCTCATGAGAAATCTATGATCCACTAAAATGGAGAACAAAATCATTACTTCGAACATTGAACTTAGCTTATTAGATACGCTAGAGTGAAATGTTTCCTTATGTTAAATGCCTGAAAAAGCTGAGTGAAGAAAGAGGTCCATTCATAAGCAGCATATAACAGGGTAGGGCATTGCTCGCTAGAAATCACCTAAGCCACGAACCAAATATCCATTCCCTAAGGAAACCGTATTTAAGTTTCTTTCACATTCTGCAATAACAATTAGCGTATGATTCCCTTGTACGGTTGTACCAGTAAGTGAAAGCAAAGGTAATTGGTGGCTTCTCTTCTGCACTCCTCACATCTCAAATTAATTTCCTGAAAACCCCCCATGATTTTGACAATTCCTCACTTCTGTGCATAGAAATAAATGGATTCGTGCATTAATAATTTTATACAACGCATGCATTAAAACATCAATCCTGGCCAACAGGTTTATTACTATTTTCCAGATTTAATACGTCAAGCTAGCTTAGGCCAACTGTCGATTTTCTTAACATATATAGTCTACTAGAACCAAACTACTAAATATGCTTAACAATTCTGGTTAGTCCATCGTTCTTGTGAAGCTGAAAAAAAAAAACATCGAATTTTTGTCAAAAATACAAATCTTAAAAGGATAAAGATCCAAAACCCAATTTTCTATAACGATATACAATCATATCTGCTGAAGATAAAAAGGAAAGCGAAGTATATATGTGAATGGTAGGTGATTCATTAACTGGTGGGGTACCAGCCACGCAGTGGATGGCATCCCACATGAAGCACATTGTCACATTCGAGCCATGGCCCAAAGGGTCAGGTCTAGCATGAGAGATTTAGGTAAAAATAAGGGATTTACTATCAAAATCGCAGTGATGGACTCGTTAACCCATCTGCTTTCTTCCAGCAAGTGACCAACAACTAAACACAGGCACAAGACAGCCACGAACACTGTGATCGGCACCACCAGCCCGGCGTGTTCTTGCGCTACGTTAATGCTCTGTCCAAACCCAGATATTAAATCCATTAATCTCCCTTTCACGCTGCTCAAGTTTGAATCTTTTTCAATGAACGTACGAGTTCTCCTCATTAAAATGTATGTGCTAAGAGCCTGCAGATATCCATGGAAATATTGCGTGTCTGCTGCTACATTTGACACGTGGAAATAATTGCATGGTGCCTATGACACGTGACTGATTTACGTGTAACCTTCGAACTTGGAAGTTGATAACGGGAACATAGGAGAGTAGTACTTGTGCAAAAGTCTTCGTCTTTTTAAGGCCCATTTGTGTTTTTAATTAGTCTGTGGGCCTGTTTAATGATTCTGTATCAGACTTAGAGTTTCGACATCTTATTATTTTCAACTGATATAAGAAAAAAATGTATATGGCAAGGCTAAGCATTAGCTAGCACCCTTCCTATACACATTAAGTTTTCGGGTTTGAATGCTAAGATGTGG
>JANQAP020000593.1:224712-244791 GCA_026874005.2 Erythroxylum coriaceum | reverse complement strand
AATTAAAATATATTTCAAATTAATATTAATTTATAATAAAATTTTAATTTTTAAATTATTTATTTTATTAAAATAACTTTTGTTCGGATTTTTAAGGATATTCTAAAATGATAAGAAGTGAAACTTTTGAATAAAAAGAAGAGAATGCGAAGGTTCCATGAAAAGGAAGGAAAGTGGCCACGCAAGCCATAGCCATATATGTGGACAAAAGAACAATAGATTTTGAGTCCATAAAATTACCAGTCCCATGCAATATCATGCTGACGTCAACAGTCATCTGGGATTTTTGAGGACAAGCATTGTACACGTGTCTTTAAACAACGGTTAGATCTCAAACCTTCCTTAAAAACACACATCATCGCAACGCCAAGCTGACGTTGTATTAACTTGTAAGGGCTAAAGAGAGATCCCTTGAGCTGAGGGAAAACTCCCATGTGGCGGCCAACACTTGGCTTTGACCCTCCAAACCTTGAAACCATTCGCATTAAGAAATATCTTCACTTTGTTCAAGTCTATGGTCTCCCTATATATATGTCCAGATATCTTTCCTCGTCTCCATACACTTGCGCTTTCAAAAGAACTTGTCTTGAACCATTGTTTGGTACCTGAAGAACATAATGCCTGAAACAGAGCGTACTCCTGTCGTTGAAGAGCCGAGGCAAGTGGTGAGAAAGTTCTTGGCTAGGCCTCAACGTGAAGGAATTGGAGCCACCGTTAGGAGGAGCATTGGAAGGTGAGTAAAAAGTTGAACAATTTGAGTCATGGCTGATCTTTTTTAATTCAAGGATTGAAACTTTGATATGTTTGTCTTGATGGGAATTTGCTTTTCCGTAGGTTTGAGCTCAAATACTTCGATCCTTTCCTTCTTTTGGATGAGTTCTCTGGTGGGTGCTCTGTTTTCCTGTGTTCCTTTTCCCATTTTTCTGTGCTTTCGTCTACGTTTCTTCAGAAATGTGATTGCTTGTTTATTTAGTTTTCGTATGACATTTCTCTAATTGTTATTCGCTTTGTATATTTTTCAGTGACTTCACCAGCAGGATTTCCTGATCATCCTCATAGAGGTTTGTCTTTTATGTCTTAGTCTGGATTCTGCATTGTCTGATAAAGTTTTTCCTTGCCTATTTTGTCATATAATTAGTTGGTTCTGAACATTCTTTTCATTCTCAACAGGTTTCGAGACAGTAACTTACGTGTTGCAGGTATGAAATTTGACAACTGAGTAGTTGACTTGGTATTAATTATCTTTTCCGGGTACAAACACGTTGGCAAGCAGTTATCGAGACAGAACTGTTCCTATTTAAATTGAGAACTCAAGGATTTTAGTAGGGTAGCCTGGAACTAATCAATTTCTTGATCACTTGATTGGTGCAAGTTGTTCGTATTTGGCCCGTCACAGCACAATTTTATACAATTATCAATTCAGGGAAACACTGTAGTGATCAACAAGAAGTCATTAACGAGTGATCCAGCTAAAAAGGGCCACTAGGCTTTGTAACATGTCATCTTTGCTATATTTTTGTATAATCGTGTAACAGCATATACACATTTGTCCAGAACAGATAAGGAGGGGAAAAAACAAATGGAGAGAATCCAAAATTGACCTCGGGATTAGATAAGCTAGGATAGGATTATTCACCATTATTTTATATTTAAAAACGAGCTTTGACTTTTAAGAAAATTTCACTTACCTTGTTGATTGAATGGAACTTCTACAAACAAACAGGGAGCTGTCTCGCATGAAGATTTTGAAGGACATAAGGGGACGATAAAGGCTGGTGACTTGCAGTGGATGACTGCAGGAAGGGGGATTGTTCACTCAGAAATGCCTGCAGCACAAGGCACCCAAAAGGGTTTGCAGTTGTGGGTCAATCTCTCCTCAAAACATAAAATGTAAGCAACTTAGCTGGAAGGACTTGTGTCAGATAAATTTTAGAAGGTTAAGTTGAGTCCCATAGCCCATGTCTTTTTCCTGAATTAAATCGACCAAGTACAAGAGCCAGTTTGATTGAAAATTTGGAGCAAGGATATGTTGATCTCTGATATGGCTGGTTATGATTTGTCATCATACAACTTTTTGCAAAAGTGCCTTTGAATGCAGCACTAAGTTTTATCTGTATCCAGCCTGATGGTGGCATGCTGGCTTTTCAGCTTTGCCTTTACTTGAGCCCCTCATTGCACCTTCCATATCCCATGATGCTTCAGTCACTAAATCTTCAATGTTTTTCTCCGAAAATCATAAATGACTCTCATAATGTATAAATGTCTGGCATAACTTTCTGGAGCAGCCCATGATAATTGATAAATCAACCTTATATATATTTTTTAACAGGATTGAACCGAGATATCAAGAAATGCTTAGCAAGGACATTGCAGAAGCTGCCAAAGACGGTGTCAAGGTTAGGGTCATAGCAGGAGAATCCTTTGGTACTAAATCACCGATCTACACAAGGACTCCTACCATGTACCTGGATTTCACTCTAAAACCAGGAACTCACCTTCAACAACCAATACCCATGTCCTGGAATGCATTTGCATATGTCTTGGAAGGTGAAGGAGTATTTGGCAATGCAAAATCTTCGCCAGTGCCACCTCACAACCTTCTCCTACTAGGCAGTGGAGATGGATTGGAGGCATGGAACAAGTCGTCTAAGCCTCTTAGGTTCATTTTGGTTGGAGGGCAACCATTGGATGAACCTCTAGTACAATTTGGACCATTCGTGATGAACACTCAAGAGGAAATAGACCAGACAGTTGATGATTTTGAGAACTGTGTTAACGGGTTTGAGAAGGCCAAGCACTGGAGATCTCAGGCTGCTATTAGCCTTGACTTTTAGCTTCTTATTCTTTAAGAAATTGTTTGCTCATTTTGGAAGAAAAAAGGAAAAGAGAAAAAAAATATAGATGTAAATTAGTTTTCAAATTAAATTAGAAATTAATCTGAAATTAGTAGAAGGAATTCGGTTGTGTTTACGTTTTGAATTCATTCTAATGACAAATCGTAACAAATTAAAACACAACCTTCGTTCTTTGGAACAAGACAAGAATATGGTAATCCTTCTTTTCACATTTTGGTGTGAAAATTTTCTTTTTTGGGCATATCTTCAACACGTTTTGATGCCTATTTCATAACCGAAGATGAAAGTTTGAACATGTTGGATACAAGAAACAGCTTAGGCCAACTGAATGGTTACAATTTTAACAAGGGCATGCTCATACTCCACCTATTAGTTAGTTGTAACTACTGAAACCAAGTAACAAACGTTACACAACTTGTTGCATGGACCACTTAAAAGGACCTACTCATCTCCAGGGTCCTGAGTCTTTAACTTTGGACAACAATTCCCAAGTTCGAACAATATGAGTCTTCTTTTTGTGTAATTTATAGGTGAGTGTTGGTGCATCCTCGTTCTTCCCTCTTGCAATGTGGAGCCAGTGCCACTTATGACTTCATAGTTTTGTATCCAAGTAGGAAAGAATTTAGGTTCACTAGCTTGCAAAGGTTAATGAGCTTTTTTTTTTTTTAAAGGGAAGCAAACGAAAAATATTACACGCTAAGTTTGGGGAAACAAATTCCCGATAGATCCTGTAAAAGGATCAAGTGGCACCCAATGGGTGTTGTGTTAAAATGATGGACACCGATGTTAAAATTGCCGGTATATTTAGCTAACCAGTCGGCACATCTGTTGCTCTCTCGATAGATGTGCCTTTAATGAGCATTTAATGATCCTGATGTGTCAAATGGTTTTGTGATAGAGATAAGAGGGGTGCATATGGTAAATGACAAAATAGGGAATTAAAAAAATCAAATTTAGATAATTAAAAACTGGATACAAATTGAAATTATCACAAATAAGAGATAAGATATTATTAAAATATTATCTAAATAGAATTAGAAAATTGTGAATATTGATTCTTATCAAAATATTGTTATCAAGATCACTCTTTTATATTTAATTTTTAATAATTATTTTATTTTATTTTATTGATACTATATTAAATAAATTTTTTGTGGTTCTTTAATTTTATGATATACTTATCATAAAATTATTTAAAATAACAAATTCATAAATCATTGAAAAATAATTTTTATTACTTACAAAAATAAAATATTTTGATTAATTATTTACAAAAATAAATTATATAATTACTAAATATGAATGAAAATTTTCTCATTATTTTTTTAAAATTTTTTGATGCTAAATATTAGCATACCTATTCATTTAATCAATCTCATTCTTAACAAATATATGTCAAACACGTATAATAAATAATATTATTTTTCTTCTAATTTTTACTTTCTATTCTTATTCTTATTTTCTTTATTTCAATTCTTTCATGTTTGTTCAATATTACGTTATTACTTGATTGTGCAAAAACTAGAACAAGTTTTAGGAGAATACAACCACTTGATCACTATTTGGTCTATGTTGAGAATGTTTTTGATTTACCTAGGATGTAAAAGTCGGAGAGATTTAATAGTATGCAACCTTACTCCTAACTAATAAAGAGATTATTTTCAAAATTGGGCTCCATCAAAATAGGATTTGTAAGTGTTAACATGTTTTTATTATTATTTTTTAAAATTAAGGTGAATTACAGTTCTTTCAATACATTATTTTTTTAAAAATTCATATTATATAACATTTGCGATTAGTTATATAGTAATTATGAATTACTCAATAGTATAAATTATAACCACGAATATAATTTATTTTCTAGTTAATAATTTAATATTAAAAATTAAAGCTAGAGTAGACTAGTATTTTAGGCCCAAATTGTGATACGTACCAGCAGGTGCAGAATATAGTGGCCCATATTAAAGGCCCGTCTTAAAAGAACTGCTTTGTTTACAATAGTAACACAGACAAGATCATCCAACCCTAATCGATCCAAGGTCATGTGCTAATCCCATTTTCTTTGACCACGGTGTTTACGCTTCTGTGTTTGGACGTTTATTGATGTTTCGACCTTAAATTGATGTAAAGTTTTCGTCTTTGATGGTGGTAAATAATGGGGATTGCATGTTTGATTATTTGCTACTGACCAAAAGGGTGCTTTCTTTCTGTGTCTTTTTCTGACTTTTGTGTTTGATTCTACATGGGTTTCTAGTTTTTACCTGCCTGATCTGTTACTCTATCTCGGGTGCTTAAGCGGTGACAAGTTGAATTTGTTGTGTTTCTTCGCGGAAGTAGAAGCAGAAACTGAGCATGAGACTGGTTCTGTTTATTTCTAGGGCTTTCAGGTACATTTGATTCATCAAGCAAGGGGTTTTAGTTGTTAAAAGGCTGCTATAAAATGTTTGGGATCTAGTTAGCTCTGTAACGTTCTTTTTCTTGATTTGTGGTTGTTTAAGGATGAGATTGTCCTCCTCGAATTTGTGCTTGCAGATAAGCAAAAATGGTCCTGTGTTTCCCTTCTACGCCAAAGAAATTGGCAGTGAACTTGGGATGCTTTGTTGTTGGAATGGCCTTGTTCGCCTTTGGAAGTCATCTGTCTTACGTCAACATTGCTCCTCAACAATCTAGAATCAAGGCTCGAAATGATTTTGTTAGAGACAAATTGAGGAAGAAACATGGCAAAGGGTAGGACCATCTTTATTTCCCGGGACTGGTTATGTACTCCATCTACTCTTCTGCGCCTGTACAAATTTACTCTTTTTGTGTGTTTGTCTACCGATGATAAATGTTGTTCCCTTGTGATTCCATTTGCTTTTGCATTTTCTTCAAAGAAAATGATTAGCAGATAGTGTTTTCCTAACCTGAACACCCAACCTGTGCTCTGCCAGATTGAGGCGAGCTTTGCTTTTGTTAAACTACTCTTTCATTGCCATAGGAATCATTAGTAATAGGTAAAAGCATAAAACAACATTCGGCCTTTCATCCACTTGGCTGCAGTAATTCCACCAATGCAAGGCAACATGTGCCTATGGCAAATGCTATTCATGAACTAAAAGTCTACATCACTCATCTCATTACAAACTCAATGGAATATGTAAGGTGTACAAGTATGTCTGAGAAATATAAAGCTATTGTACAAAAACTTAGGCAGCTCCCTTTCCCTTCTTCCTCTGGATCTTCTTCATGTAAAACTCCAGCTCTTTACCCTCCAATATGTATCTATCAAGAAGAAAAAAAATCCAATTGGCCTACTTCAGCAAAGGAAAAAATTAAGAAATGGTGACATACAATAGGCTCTATAAATTCTTGGAAGCCTAAGAAACTAGACGGATCTAGCATGCCAAATGTACAAATATGAAGGTGGTTTCCCTAGTAGTTAGCAGCTTATAACCACTGAATCGTCGCCCTTCTCTTATAAGCAATTTAATGAGTGTAGTAGGCAATCACATACCCATCAGCACGGCCACATTGACCCGGGCGTGATGAAATGCAAGCTAATAAACGTCCACTACCAAATTGTTCTTCAATATGGGGATCGAGCTTGCGAGTTTGTTGTCTTTTCTCCAGCTTCCTCAAAACACGATTACTTTTCTTCACCTCTTCCGTTGTAGCTTCACTTTCGTATCAGCCATTATGCCGGAAATGCAGAAAGAAAGCAAGTTAAGTTTGTCGATCATTTTTCAAGTTAATGATTTCACAACCGAAATAGTATAACGAGTACACAAGCAATTCAAAGCACATAAATATGATTCTTCATTCCTATTGCATATGCATACTCTCTTGGATCTCCCATTCTACACCTAAAAGCATCATGTCAATAAATAAGAATGCAATGTCTCTGATGGTAGGAACAAGCAAACTAAAAATTTAGTGGAACAATCAATAAGCAATCTCACATGCAGAACTGCCGTAGCAAAGTCGGATTTGTTTTAGACAGGACCATGCAAATGATTCAGTTGGTACAATACAACTCATACTCATAGAGGAGAAAATAAAGCATAAATTTAAGAGAAGTTTCAATTTGGAATCTCAATAGCTGCACCAACAAAATTGAACATCTATCACAATTGTAAACCATATAGCAATATGATGAATAAACAAGAAAAGATTATATAAAACATGTACACCTGAACTTGAACTAAGCAAACAAACTATTCTAAAATAGCAAAGCAAAGAGAATCAAGTGATTGACATGTTAAGGAATTGCACTCCTAATAAAATGGATGAGATAAAGTTTGCCCCAACCTCTCCTTCCTTCTTGGTAGCTGCAGCAGTTTTCTTCTTGCGACCAATGTCAACCCCATAGTGCTGGAGATACCACTGCTTGAAAGGTGCCGCATCAACTTGAATGATGGCAATCTTCACCAAAGTTTGAGTACGCACCAGTTCATTGTTAGATGCATTGTACATCACGTCAAGGATCCTGGTCTTCCTAGTCACAGCCTCACTACCCCACGAGTAGTTTCCACTATCAAGTCTCAGAGCACGCCACTTCACATTGCCTCCTCGAACCCTAACCCTTCTCACTGTCTTGTTGCTAGACAGTTTTGTGTTTGCAGGCTGCCTTCCGAGCTCATACCTTTAGTGAAAATCAAAGTAAATAACCCATTGATGAGTAACACTACAAGTACTCAATACCAAACTTTGCACTTGAAGCCATTCCAAGAACTAAACTAGACATCTGTTGATGAGTGACGCTAAAAAGTATTCAATATCGAACCTTGCACTTGAAGCCATTCCAAGAACTACAATTTCAGAGCATTAGCCAAAAAAAAAAAAAAACCAATATGAAAACTAACAATGTGAAATTGCAAATTAGGCTGAGCTGCATGATGCTCGCAAACCATTTGTATGAAAAATCCAATGGCCATATACTTCATGGCATATTCTTACACGGAAGCTACCCATTAAGTGAAGCTTCACATTAAATCTAAGACAAACAAGCCCAAAAGAAATCGTTACTTTCGTTCCAAGAACAAAGAGGCGAATATCAAAACGCAAAAGACACATGAAAACTATCTGCCCACATCAATTTTCAGACACGGCCATAAATGATCTAAAAATACCAATTTTAGGCTCGTTTCACTCAATTGATAAGCTCACAAAGAAAACAAGGTGGTCAAAATTTTCAACGTGTATCGTACTTACTTTCGCTTCTTCCTCCAAGATTTCTGTTTGCCACCAGTGGCACGCCTTTTGTGCATCGAGTCACGAGAGATACCTGCCAACCCATATCAAGAGCTTGACACTAGCAACACAAAAAACCGGAAACCACCAAAGAGAAAACTGATAAAGACGACAGATTTTGAAGACTTCAACAAATCCAAGACATACCCATTTTCGAAGAGGAAGGGGTACAAGGTTTTCAAGCCTCAGGAATCCTTTATCTCCACAGCCACGTTCAGGGGTTTGAGGTTATATTAAGATGTCCTAGTTTCTGAAATTACCATCTTATATTTTGAAGGAAAACATAAATCCGGCTATTTATATCTGATCATGTTTGAATGATGATTTAGGTTCTGATTTTGCCGGACCTACAAGTACTATCGGGGATATGGGCGTGGATAAGGCGGACATGTGAGCTTGTTAATAACACCTGTTCGTTAAGTAATTTATTTATAAAAAAGAAGAATATAGTTCAGTCGTACCGAAATTCTCCTGATACCCTTGGTGTCTTGTTAATCAATAAGGCATCACTTTTCACCTTGTTCAACAACGGCGCAAAAGCAAGTGGGAATACCAGATGCTTATATCCCCATAGCTTCCATCAAATCGAATTTCAACTTGCTAATGTGATTCCTTTTCTTTTCGGTTCATATTCATCACAGTTATCAGCTTACGAGTTGAGTACGCATATCATCTCCCTTTTGTCAATCATTTAGAGCACAAAAACCTAATATTTGTTTCATTCCGACGTAAAAAATGGGATTTTCAATATTGGGTTCATCCGGCGCTCATGTTTTGGCGAGTAATTCTGGTAAGAAGACTATAATGTTTCAATCTTTAGGTGGGAAAGGGAGATTTGGTTTTCGTAACAAGTGTGCAAAGTCAACGGTTTGTCCTGTGAAGATTTCGATGTGCAGCTCCGAAACGGTTGAGTTTGAGGAGAGAACAAGTCCAGACGAGGTAACAACTCGCTTGTTGTTTATCTTCCATAAAGTTACCCTACATATCTACTCTCAAGCTAGTGAGTGGGACTGCGATGTGTAGGGGTTGTGGATTAATTCGAGTGATAGCCAACATAACTTGGGACACAGTTTAGAAATGGAATGAAAAAATAATATCAAGCTACAATATTGCAAGGAAAAGGAATTTCTGACTGGAATATATGATAGTATGATACTGGGAACCGTATTATCTACATGGAGGTTTGATATCACATTAGGAAAGCAACTTTGTCTGGAGCACAAAAAGGGGATGGTTGTAAGAGAAATGTTAGTCTTGACAGTGCTAGATGTGAATAAACCATCTTGATATGCTCAACACTCAACTTATCTAAAACAATTTAAAACGGGTTAGGATTTACATAGTGAGAAGGTCTTGTACAAGTGGTTTCTGATGAAACTATAGTAGTGTACTCAGTCATAATGTCCGTTCTTTCTTTTTTTGTTTTTGGCCTGCTTGAAGTTGTATGCGATATGAAAAAGCACAGGCTTTTATTTCTGAAATTTTATGATTGTCTGCAGTTTTCCAAATACTTTTCTCTTCTTATTCATCCATTATTCAGGCTCTATATTTCCTTCAGTCATGTAGTTATCGGATATTTCTCTTAATTATTCATGGATAAGATGCTGCCTTGATTGTGTTCTCATTCATTCTGATTGTAGTCCTTAGCAATCACAATATTACTGCTACGATTGATTTGGTGATAGAATTGATCTTAGGCTTTTGCTATTGGACTAGTGGAGTAGATCTTGAAGGCTTGATCAAGGGAGATTCAATTAGATCATTTTTCAATGCTTAACGTTGTGTACTTTACTGATGGTTATTTGGTTCAAGCACAGGAAGTTATTTGAATAACTATGATTAATGATCTGGAAGTTCATTTAATAATTTCATTTTGTTTTAAAGATTAAAAAAGAGATAAGTCGTTGCTATGAACTCATACACAGACTTGGAAGGGGAGTTGTCTATTTGGGTTCATCGAGAATTGGACTTGGCCATCCACATTACCTACAGACTTTGGAGTTGGGTGGAGAGGCAAGTGACTCTGATGGATTCTTATACTGGTTTTAGCATATCCATCCTTAATGGGTTATAGTGACTTTTACTCTCTCTCAACCAGATTGCAAAGCTTTTGAACTGCACCTCATGGACAGGTGCTGGTCCAGGCCTAATGGATGCTGCTACTAAAGGTGCATTGGAAGCAGGAAAACCAGTTGGAGGATTTAAAATAGGCAAAGAAGCTGGTGAGTGGACAGCCTCAAATTTCCATCCCTACCTACCATTAGAAACGTACCTGACATGCAGGTAACTGCTGCCACTTTTAGATGCTTCATTGAAATGGTTCTTGAGGTTGAAGGATGAAGCAGTTAAACACAAATGTAGGTTCTTCTCAGCAAGAAAGCATGCTTTGGTGGATGCTGTCGTTCGGAATAGTTCTTCAGATACAACTGCTGTAGTAGCTCTCCCTGGTGGAATAGGAACTCTAGATGAAATGTTTGAGATTTTAGCACTGATTCAGCTAGAAAGGATAGGTTCTAAGCTTCCAGTTCCATTCATTGTGATGAACTATGACTGTTTCTACCAGAAGCTCTTTGATTTCCTTGATAATTGTGAGGATTGGGGTACTGTCTCTAGAGGGGAAGTTGGATCCTTGTGGAAGATATGTGACAGTAACTCGGAAGCTTTAGCCTACTTGGCAGATTTCTATGATCTCCCTCTTAACTTTGGAAATGAAGGGAAAAGTGAGCTGAGAAGTGTTCAATAGGTAAGTTCTGAATTTGTTGAGACTAATGTGAAATCTCCCCCTTTTGCTAAAAAAAATAATAAAATAAAAACTTTGTTTTTTGTATTTAATATTTTCATGTATTGGTGTTTCTGGATATGATTTGAGTCATATTGGAAGCTTAACAGAACGAATAGGAGAATTATAGCCATTGTATCTAACTTGCATTTTATTTTAACTTTGTTTACTTAGGAACATGGATATATAATTCAAAATTTACAACGATCCAAATACAAGAAAGAAAGGAATTCCAAATATATGATATAGGATTTGATAAAGCTAAATTCCTTCAAATAATATGGTAATACAGTGATAAAGTTTGAAGACCTTGTATAAGAAAATATGCCTTTCACAGTGAAAAAGAAGTATTCTAGGAAGAGAGGGAATGTTATCAAGAACAAACTAGGACTGCTGGTGTTAACGATAGACTTCCGCTACAGAAAGCAAGAAGAGGATGATCTGGATACCATGCGAAGAGTCTGCTGCTGTTTTGTGTTTTTCACTTACTACTCTCTTTTTGAGTTCTGAGGATAAAGCATCTAAACCAAGAACATGAAAAAGATTAACGTTCTACTACTTAATGAAAGTAATCGCTGGGGCTATAAGAATGTTTTAGGGCAAACATTTAATACAACCCAGCAAACGGTAGCATCCAATCAGTGGAGTGGAGTAAAAATGATGGAAGCTATTATACAATCAAGATTGGCAGAAATCACCATCTAATAATAGTCCTTTTGCATCAACCCTGTCTAAGTTTCACAATTCTCAGATTGCCGTACATAATCATGGTTTTATCTTTATAGAACAACCAATTAGCTGACATACAACGCCTCAATTGCTGGCAGCTTTAGAAGTTGCAAATCTTTGAAATTAGCCTCCATCCCTAAAATTGGTTTGTCCTTAATTATTAGGCAAGGAAAGGAAAATCCGCAGACAATATTATCCTTCATCAATTTGTGATTCCCACTTCAATGTTAGGCTAAGGTTAACTGAAAAAAGAACATGCGTGGAAACAAACAATAGGACCTTTCATCTTAACCTTAGTCATTGAGTTCTTGTCGGGCAGGGATACCATGACAGGAAGACGAGGAACATAAAACTTGCAATGCTTGTCAAGGCCTTCGTTATTCAAGCCTTGAGAAGCTCTGGAATCTGGACGATTTAAAAGGTACTTTTTCACCATTACAATCTACCAAGTAAAAGAACAAGAAATAACACCCTGCTAAGCCTATCAGTGAGAAGGGAAAAAATGGCTGCTCTTGGGTTTCTTTAAGGAGTTGCAGAAAAAGGAGAAGGCTCCTTTTAGTTCATCCGGAAGGGGAATTGAAAGACGCAGAGCTGATGGAGAAGGTAACTTATGGTGGTCTTGCTTGATTCTTGCCGACAACGAATAAGCCATTGCTGGTTGCTGCTTGTTAAGACCTTCAATGATGAATGAGAATGCCCCAAATGTGAGGCAGCTTTGAAGAAGTGCCTGAGGTGCACCTGCACAAAGAAAACAACACATAAAGTACAAACAGGCCGTTATTACTACAAGGTCTAGTGAAATTAATCATAAATTAAACTTCATCAATACTATTTGTCCAACCTGAGAGAATTGATAATAAGTTAGCTAAGCAATTGCACAAAAAAAAGCCAAAAGACAGCCTTAGCACATCTTCGACCCTCTTTTTCTTGGTAAAATGGAAAACTCGAAATCATCTTGTCATTACAATATCAGCTGAAAAGATTATGTACCTGGAAAACTTAGAGCAAGACCAGTGCAACATCCAGCTATTCCAGCGTTAATGACTGTGCAAAAAAAATGTAAAATCAAGGCATAAACTAACATCTAATATGGATTTCTATAGTTAGCATACACACCATCATCCTTCCCTCGAAGTCTCTTCAAAAAGCAGACAACCAAACTGTGCACCCCAGACAAAACTGCAAATGTCTGGAACGCAGCAACTTTAATAAGTCGGTAATCTTAGTAGTATGGCAATAAGATATGTACTTGTTGTGGGTTCAATAGCACAAAAAGTCAAAAAGAATGCTGTAGAACTGCATTTGGCAAAAGTACAAAAGAACTGTGGCTTGTCAACCATATCACTTGGATAGGAAATGTATGTTATCATGTTATCTAAAAGTAGTTCAAAGTAATGATGTTACTTTTAAATGCAAACTCTATTGACAAATTATGGCAACAAAGGGACTATGGCAATAAAAATGAAATGTTCTCATGATCTTCGATGCATGAGATTCAGGAATTTTGCAAAATGTCATACCTTGGCATACGAACCTGCCTCGGCAAGGGATCCTTTAAAGGCACGCTTTTTTATTAGGCCCGAACCTGAAATCCATCAATGTAGGGCTTAATGGGAAAATGTCAATCACCTTCATAATTGGTTTTGTAACTTGTAAACCCCTCTCCTAAAACAATCATTGAATGGGCATCCATTGCAACTATATCTCCAAGCTTTTGCACAAGCATAAAGTGAAATAGCGCAGCATTATGTGAATGAATGGTTTGCAATAGATGTGAATAATAATATGCCCATGTATACTGAATTTGGCTTCCTGAACACAATGGCAAAGTAAGCATGATTATTTTGTCTTATCATTGATAAACTACTCACTGGAACTGTTCAAACAACTCTCAATATGCTAAATAAGCTAGGATTAGTCATTCAATTTCACTCTCTCATCATATTGTGAATCGTTTGTGTTCTCTACACTTACTCAGTATCCAATACCCCAATCACCAAACTTCTTAACATAATAAGGAAACCGAATAGTAAGAGACAAAAGGCAATTCCTTTAGCAGGCATTAGACATCAAAAAGAATTGCATAAAATATTTAAAATGAACCCATTTAAACCTACATGAAGGAAATCCAAATTCCAATCCCAAAAAATCCTGGAATTGACCTACAAACTCAAAGAGTCTTAAAACTTTCTAGCACTTAGAAGAAACCCAAACCAAGAGAAATGAAACCAAGCTCGCAAACACAATTTCTAAGCAATCCGACCATCCCTTCTCAGCAAAAACATCTATTTTGAAGAGCCCACAACAAACCCACAGACTAACAGGGAAAAATTGCAAGTGTATAGGCGTGTGAGTGTGTTTGTGTATGTGTGACAGAGAGAGAGAGAGAGAGAGAGGACCGAAGCCGAAGATTGAGCCCATGACGGCGCCGCTGGCGGAGTCGCCGGCGAAGCGCAGGAGGCATACGGCGGGGGGGTTGGACTGAGTAGAAACCAATGCATTGGAAGAATCAGAATTGGGTACGGAAATAGGGTCATGGTTGGCATCTTCGATATCGGAGTCGGAATTGGGCTTTCCAGAATCAACAGTTCCCATGGAGTATCTCAATCTGTCTCTCTTTCTCTTCAACAAAATCTTCAGCTCTGGGTTCTATCAAAACCTCTCAAAGCTTCAATAGATAACTTCTCGGCACTACTTAACACGTCGCCGTTTCTGTCAATATTAATTTTTTACTTTTGTATTTGAATATTAATATATGTCGATAAAATCCCTCTTGAAATGGAATCACTTAAGTAAATATTGTTTTGGATTATGCAATTAACTCCTTAATTTATTTGATAGTTTACATTTACATAAGTTATGCGATTAAAATAATTCCCGGAAAAAAAGAAATTAAAAATTAAAAACTACGATTGAAAAGTAAATAAGCTCATGTGAAGGTTTCTTGCAGTTTCGGTAGTTTCTTTGCTTCCATGACAAATTCTCCTATTTGTGCCTCGTTAAAAACAACAATAGGTTGATGAATCATTATCCTAATGATATAAGATTAAAATAAGAAAATTCAAATAAACGGTTACTCTATCTCGCATGATAATGATAGGGTGAGGAGAAGGAATAGAGAATAATAAGAAAGATAAAGTTAAACAACCGTATAGGCATTATTTGCAGATTGCACACGGCTCTATAATAGAATTCACTTTTACGAAATAAAGAAGGAGGATTCGAAATGTGAGATCTAAAAACATATCTATCCGTGGCGCTAGTAATAAGTACTCTATGGTTTGGGTCTTTAGCGGGTCTATTAATAAAGATCAATCATTTTTCACAGATGCGTTGACATTCCTTTTTTTTCATTTTAGTTATCAATATAGGGGGGTCTCTTTCCTCTCTCTTTCTCTTTCTTTCCCTTAAACTTCTAATTTCTTCTCTCTATATTCTCAAACTAATACCATCTTCTTCTTGGCAAACATTGTTAACTTATTAGTTTCAACCGATACATCATTAAAGTGCAACCTAATATGTGGCAAAAACCACCTTCCATGCCTTTCTGGATTTTAACCTGATTGCCTTAGTGGCTTGAATTGTAACTCAAGTGATGATTTATTCATGAGAGGGTTTCCAGTCTACTTTATAAATGGAGATATTATAAAGATCAATCTTAAAAACAATTGCAACAAATATGTTTATGTCCTCTAAACTCTCTTTTCCAACAACTATGAACCAAAATCAACAAACATTATTATTTTACATAACTGCACGAAAATTATAATTTAACTACTTTAAATGTGGTGACTCACTTTGATATGCTTAAATGTTCACATGATAGCAATATTAGTTGCTTCAGTTAAGAAATTGGTGATAAGTTCTTTAACCGCAATGGCTTACCTTAACTTCTCGAGCAGTGTTAGTACCTTCTATTGTTGTTGTCAATAGGGTATTTTTAGGGCAGTCATCTTATGTCTTTGGATGTTGAGTCGATGGAGCTAACGTGGTGGCTTCAAGGTGATTACAAGTCTATAATTGGTCGAGGGTATCAATTATTGGAAAATAGGGATGAAATCCAAACTCGACCGCAACAAAATAATTACGAAATTTTTTCATATTTTTAATTTCCCAAAAACTAAGATCTCTTTAATTTTATAAAATGATTAACATATAAATCAAAGCGTAAATCTTAATTCGGATATTATTATGAAGTTTGATCTTTTTCTTATAGTATCCCGCGAATTGTTTTTGAAATTGATCCATCTCAATTACCGTAGCTGCACAAGTGTCTGGCCTCTAACGGTATCTACAGAACAGGCTGAGAGAACTGTGAACTCTTACAGAGAGAGTTAAGCAAGAAATGTAGCTCAATTAGAGCTTAAGCTAATTTATAATAGTTTTAGATGTTTTAGTAGTTTAATTGAAATTAAATTCTAATTTCAATTATACTTTAATTAGAATTGCAAATAATTCTAATTAAATGCTAATTATGGCCAAATAAGATTTAATATCTCATATTGATCCTTATTTATTAAATTTATCATATTTAATCATAAAGTTTTACAAACTTTACAATCAAGTCTAACTTGATTAAAATATTTTTGCTCTCTTCAACCCATTCTTTATGTGAGACCCGTTAGGTTCCCAAATATGTTAGTAATGATTATAAATTATAATTCTAATTCATGATTAAAATTAGATAAATTAAAAATCCTTTTATTTTATCTTTAGTTCTCCAATTAAAAATTTATAATCATAGATCAAGATTGGCGTATAGCTGTGCATCATTACCACCCAAATATTTAGGAATGTCAAAGTAGCTTTGTCTAACCTTTCTGCGCATGATTTTTCATATAATTCAATCATTTCATCATACAATGTTCCGATTATATATAAAGCATGAAATTAATGTCTACTCTATTTTTAGTCCAATCATATTAGTTCTTTGCCATTAGCTGTCGATGCAATTAATGGAATTTATAAACTATTAATAAAGCGTCATTCTGCCTTGACCAAGGATTTCTCGAATCAATACTAATCGAGAACAACTAAACATTCTTCCTAACTACTTTAGGGTGATGAATCCTATCTTGATCACACAACTACCTGCATATAACTCATGCTACATCCAATGAATACCAATTGATTGACCCATGATTAAATAGGTTATAAGTAGTATCAAAATATAGCAATTCCTATACAAGATAACTTTGGAGACCTCAAGTCAAAGGATCACTTATACAATCATCACAATGAGAATTTTATAAACATACAAGTAATGTTCCAAATGAATTTCTCATATCAGGTCTATTCAGTGAACTTGTTATCTAATAAACACCCACAAGTTTGTTTAAGTATCTCCATACTTTAGCCTATGAGATCGACTACTTTCTTCATAAGAAAAAACATAACATGTGCTAGTCTTTTTGCATTCTATTAATGTCCATTGCCATTCCTAGATGTTGTCATCAAAGTTTATAAGACATTAGTTAACTTAAAATGTCAATACATTTTCTCATCTATATGATTTTAACATATCTCTAAAACTTTGTCATCGAATCCTCAATAGGATTATAACAAAATTGTATAATGGGCATACGATTTTCTATTTAACTTTGATAACTCTTCTAAAAACATAAACCTATGTCCAAGAAATTTATTTCACTAACTGAGTATCAACTATACTAAATAAGGTAAATTCCACTTAGAAAAAAATATAGACGTAAGAAAAATATGTAATTAATTATATGTCATACCTACCAAATGACATTAGGACTTTATTTATGTATTTGGTTACTCCCACCATTTTATTCGAAATAATACCCCTCACTACTATTTGGAAAGATTAATCTTTCTAGTGGGCTAGGATCTCATTCAAATATAGTTGATCTTGAGTTTGCTTAACAAACGAACTATACTTAAATTAAGTAGATAACAACTTTATTAATCATATCTCATGTGACTCCTAGATCCGTTAAGTGATAAATTTTGCTAAAACATATCTTATATGTCATTCCTAACCCTGCCTCTAAATTCATGTGATCATGAGTTTGCTCATCAAATTCATACAAATTTAGTTAAGTAAAACCCACTGTCATAACACTAAACATGTTTGGGTTAAAATGACATTAAGTTTACTCAACCAGCCAAACAATAAATAGAACTCTGGTTTATTCTTATAACAATAGAAGGGAAGAATCAAGTTTTTAACGTGTACTTAATATTTTAATGAAAGATTTTAACTTCATTCTTCCCATCAAACACAAAATTGCATGTAAAATATCACACATATAAAACATACAATTTAACACACATGCAATATATATATCAACCATATAAATAAAGTACTTATGCACTCATAATCAAATTATATGCATAAAACATCAAGCTTCGTTTGGTTCTAGTTATTGATCTTCGTAATCTAAAATAATATTTTCAACTCCTTAGAAAATTAAATTAGATTAAACTCATTGATTCCTTAATAAACTAAATTCCTATTTCAAATAGAAATTTATTTTGATCTAAAAACAATCTTCAAATCCAATTGGAAATTATTTCCAATGATCTTTACTCCTTTAACAAAATTTAATTAAAAAGAATTTTCAATAAATTATTCTTCTTACTCATTATAATTTAGCATAACTCTTTTTCAAAATTATATAAGTAACATATTCTAATCCAATTAAAAAACTATTCTAATCTAATTATAAACCACTATTTCTAATCTCATTAGAAATTATTTTTTCTTAATTAGAAAACTATTTTCTAATATTAAAAAGGAAACAACTTTCAATATTAAATAAAAAATTTTTCAAATTTAATCAGGAAAGTCCTTTATATTATTTATTCAGAGATTGATTTCTTAATCAATTAAAAAATCTTTCCTTAATGAATTAGAAAACTATTTTGAAAATACTAAAGAAAGCTTATTTTTCTTAATTAATAAATGAAAACATTTTTCAAAATTAAATCAAGAAAAATATCTTTTCTAATAAATCAAGAAACTTATTATTTATAAATAAAGAAACAATTTCTAAATAAATTGAATAATAATTCTCTAAACAAATAAAACTATAAATTTAATTTATCTCAATCAAATTGAAAATAAATAAAAAATTAAGAAACAACTTCTTAATAATTTAAGAAAACATTTTTCTTAATTTTCAAAGACTTGGCATGCATCATTAGTTTAATGCTAGGAATGCTATTAAATTTGCTAAAATAGAAGATTACAAAACCAAATTTCAATATGACAAATAACAATTATACATATGTATGTTCTTAATTGTATATTATCTCATTAGTTTCAATGTTTGTGAGGTTATGTTATTACCATCTATTATTTGAATGTATAGGATTAAACTACTCATCTGCCTTTAAAAATTTAATATTGTTTAATTTACATTACTAATTTTCTTCTATAAACTCTTTAGATTGCAACGTTAGGAAGTACTCTTTTCGTCATTATGGAGGGAAAATTAGAATAATTTTTTTAACTAAAGGTGATCTTTCTTTTTACCAAAATACTTTTAAAAGAACTAAAACTTTACTATGTTAAACATTGGTAGATAAGTTGCAATATTAAGTCTATGAGCTATTCTTTTTCAGGTATAGTCGGTACAACAATAACTTTAATGATATGCATATGGCTGTATTGCTGCATCATTCAGAAGCATTCAACTTGGATAGCAAGAAGTAATAGAAGATTTGCATTCCTATCTACCTCTACAGAGAAATTGAGTGCGCTACAAGTGGGTTCTGAGAGAAACAAAGGCTTGGGACTAAAGCTTATGGAATATTTTATTCTTGTAAACTCCACATTAATTTGTGGTTTACAATTAAAAGAGTCAGACAAAGAGGTACTGATAGCATTGAGCAGTTCCGGAATGCAATCAACCTTATTTCATCTATGAGCTATCCAAATTTAGTGAGAGAGAGCAGAGGGATAGAAAGGGATTCTTTTTTTATTTTTTTAGGCCTTACTTGCCACATAAGACACATTTGGCAAAGGTCGTAAAAAAAATATCAAATATTTTTTTGTAATTGAGAATTGACAGAAAAATTAAGTTAGGGTTTAAATTAAATGTTTGTAGAACATTAGGGTTCTTTTGAATGTATCAAAATGTTTAGGTTAAACTGAATTTTGGTAAAAACATTAGGATCTAATTTGACCCTTTTACCAATTCACAATTCACCTCTCAATGTTTGGTGTATTATTCACAAAATAATCACTAATTATGGAGCAGCGTTATGGCATAGAACAATCAATTACCCATAAATAATAAAAAGTATTGTCTGGCTTAAACACGAGTAAGGTCACATTTTAGAGAGGTGGGGCTAGTAGAGACCATTTCTTCTCTTGGACAGTTTTAGGTTTGATAATGAATCGGGTTGGGTTCCAACTATTTATGTCTAAATTTGATTGAAAATTTTTATTTTGACCTGAAACTAATTCGATTGATCAAACATGGATCACGCGACCCAAAATTGAATAAGAAAAAA
>JANQAP020000593.1:201570-217653 GCA_026874005.2 Erythroxylum coriaceum | reverse complement strand
CACCTCACTGTCTCCAGTTGTTGTTCCGTTCCGTCCTGTTCCGTTCCGTCTACAGATACCGGAGACAGGAACCAAACACAGCGTTAATCTTATAGGGCCATTCGCCTCTAGAAATGCGTTCGTTGTTTCAGAACGATGAGAGATCAATAGCCTTCTTAAGGTGGTAGCTTGATTGTTGTTTCTTTCCTATACACCAAAAAAAAAATCTTCAGATCTATCTGACCCGGTAACTATTTTATCAAATATAACATTCTTGTTGAATTCTCATACTACAAATTTACGAATTTGTACTGTAGTTAATAGTGATAATCGAATAGTAGGCGGGTTTAGAACCTCTAACCACATGGCTGTGTTTCTGACTTGTGTGAACTTATGCACGATGAAGATAGTTATGAGAGTGGGCTAATAATGTCCACTGGGCTTAAGTCCTAGCCCAAGATAGCCACCGACATTACTATAAACACCATTCTAACATCTGCTCTTTTTTCCAATGCCTTTTTTCAACTACTTCCACCGACCACCAATAAAAAAATTTATTGAAGAAGTCCAAGATGGTTGTAAGTTGTAACAATAAATAAATACTCTTTCTCGAACTACCCCAAATAATTCCTTCCTGTGGCCTGCACACAGCGTTTCAGTCTATATGTCATAATTAGAAAGGCCACCCATGGATCTTAAAAAAAAAAGAAAGGCCACCCATGGCTGGGCCTACGTGAAACGTTCAGGTCATCTCCAGAAAAGGGTCATTGAATTTTCATGCTTTGCTTCATTTCTTGGGTCCCTTTTGACTAAGTCCAAAATTTCAGGTTCCAGCTTGCCCTCCGACGTCCGACCACTTCAATTTGCTGATAAGATTAGGTATCTGATTATTTTCCCTCGTTGGAGTTTAGCATGTACCAATTTTTGACTTAAAATTAACCATCAAATTGTGAGTAATTTGTAGGTAGTGTAAGATTACTTGTTCACTTTTTGGATCAAAATTTAAATTTTGTACATTAAAGGGTTAAAAGAAAAGGAGTTTTTTGTAATTTTACAAAATAAAAATTAAATTATAGAAATTTTATTATTTTCAATTTTTTAAAAAATTTATTTTCTTAGATAAAAATTTCTTATAAAAATTAAAAATTAAAAAAATAATTTCAAAAATCTTAAAAATTCAGAATTTTTTTTTTAAATTTTAAGCCACATAAAAAGCCAATATCTTGTATTAAAGATGTCAGACAAAGCTAACGTATCTAGAATACAGGACTTTTTATTTTGTGAAAATTTAAGAAGAGTCATAATATACAGTCTTTGTTATATATGTTTACAAAGGGATTGTTCTATGATTTGAATATGTGACGGTACGGTCACGGAGGAGAAACTGGCGTGCTGTCATATTAAAGATGTCAATGCCTAACCAAATTGACAATTAGTAACCTCTTAGTGAGGTATTGTAAGCATGCGGTCACCGTCCAAAGCCAAGGATTTGTTAATGAATCCGTATAAACTGTAGATATTGGTCCATCTTGAGCTGCAAAGAAAGAAACAAAGTGGAACCTTTTTTTTTTTGTCTTCTTTCCTTCGTTATGGCATTAGGTAACCAAAGCTACTGAAAGCCACTTCTATGATGAAATTCTAAGAATTCAAACAAATTATTTACTCATATATACTTTCTAAGCCACTAATCATATGGGCAACATCTTTCAAAGGTCTTTATCTACATCCCTCCCAAGTATTATCCATAATAACATTGTGGAGAGGAAGTTGGGATGGGAGTGCTCTGGTACTGATTTCAAATGGGACTACACCCCTTTTCTATAGTGTAAGGACAAGGTTTTTACGTTGACAAATAGGAGTAACCTAATTGGTTTCAATTCTTTATTTAAGATTCTCTTTTATAGGAAGTCTTGAGTTTGAGTTATTATAAAAGAGAGAAAAGGAAAAATTTTCTCTATTGATGATCTTCTAACCCTCTGAACATACTCCTTGATCGGATCAATTCTAACGGTAGTATGAGAGTTGGAACTATTAAGAAACTTAGGGCTAATGGGAACCTACCTCCTGAATAGAGTCAGTAATCAATCAGCAACTAATCAATCAATATGTGACGATTCTTTATGCGTAAAAATGTATAAACTACGTAGAACCTTAAAGTTCCAGATTTATTTCCTCAAAAATTTTAGAAGCTTAGATATATATATATATATATATAGATACCTAGAGCCTTGTACTTTTCCTCTTTTTGGGTGAAAACCTTGTCTTTATATGTATATATATATATATAGTACAAGGCTCTAGGTATAAAAGTCATAAGTCTTGTGTCTAGATAACACCAAAAATCTGCCTCCCCAGTGGTGAAAATTGAAATTGGGGGTGCCACAGATTTCAAATGGCTATATTAAAACAAAAAGACAAATTGTGCATTGGAATAATAAATATGATACGATGATTTTGAATAAATATAGTTTCAATAAAAGAGTCAACATTTGCTGACATTTGTATGGGGGACCCCTAAAGTGGAGAATAAAAATCTGTGAACTTTTATAGCGACACTTGCTTGAGACCCCAAGTCTGAATGCAGCCTCCAGATTTGACCTTTCTACCAAAAAAAGGCTACTGTATCCACTTGCAAGAAGGGCAAAAGAGGAAAAAACAAGGGTCTAAAACTGGTTTACAAGTTAAAGTTTGATTGATATAAATAAAAACTTGTTCAGAATTAATGCTTGTTTACCATACAATTGACAATTATTGCATTGAAACTTTTGAGGGAAACAGTGTGAATGTGAAGTATTCCTATCTAACAAAGGGTACTTCAAATTGGTCTCATCCATCTCTATCATTCTTGAAAGAGAGAAATAAAAGGTAAAGATAGTTTTATGTCTCACTCCATGATTATGACCTGGAGGATCTTTATGTCCCAAGGGTTTTTTCTTTGGGGCCCCAATCCTATCACACAAAAGTCTACTTTGGATGGATTATATGATTTTCAAAGATATAGTTATAGTTCATTGAATTATGGTCCCACCTAGACTACCATTAATGACCCTTTCAATTCTCAACTATTCTCTAGGAGCTTGGGAGCTTTAGTTTGAATAAGCAGCCACAAAGCCTTTGGATTAAAAAAAGATAAACTAGTGGGCCTTCTGTTTTAGTGGGTTGATAGTTTATCTTGTTCCTAACTAAAGTAGTCCTATTTCACTTTTAGGTTACATTGATTGATCTAGCATCTTCATTTATTTATTTATTTTACTGTTTCTCTTTCTCTTTCATTTGTATCATCCGACCAAATTAACCAAGATCTCCGCAATCAAATTGCTTTAATCAATTTGAGCCCAAAAAAATTTGCTTTAATCAAGTTTTGACATATCGATTTTAGATTCTCTTATCAAACACTTCATACATTAATAGTTTATAGGTATCAACTCAATATAAGACTATGGCTACCTTTGGATCTACACTGCGGTGTGGATAAATACTTATTCATCACAGTTTTTAAACACAGTCACATGTTTAGATCTGTGGTAAACAACCGAATGTTAGAAAAAAGTGTGGTGACATCGTATAAATCAATAAGCAAAAAGAAGGTTGCAGTAAGAAACTGCTTCTGCGATAGAAATTTTACTTTCTATTAATAACCTTCACTACAATTATTATTTTTTATTATACTCTTAATTAATATGACTAATAATATATTTTTATGAAATATTTTATTTATTAAATTTATTTTATATATTTTTTATTTTATTTTTTATTATTTATATTTTTAAATTTATTTGACTAATAATATATTTTGTAATTATTTATACAACAATTAATAGTTTATTAAATCAGTGATTTTTTAGTCATTTTATCTCTTCTTAGCAACCGTAACCGCACTTGTCAAATACCTATTTTCATGTTTTAATAATTACCAAAACAGCAATCCCAAACACATAAGTACTTATCATTTCAGCAGGTTGATTTCAGCAGGTTGTCAATTACCACCAGTCCCCTAAACTAAGCCTATTGCTATGACCATTCTATCTTCCATATCTAACCACTTCTTGCGTAACCAATTATCTAGAATAGCTGAATTAGTATTATGAGCAAGGCAATTATTGACTTACATCCTGTAACGTTGATGTATTTGGTCTCCTGCTAGAAGTAGCTATCGTATTCCTTCAAGTAGAATCTTCTCCTAATTATCATTTAATAAAGTCAAGCCTTCTAGATTTTAAATAATTCAAGGTCCTTATTTATAATCTTAGGATACTCTTTTGGAAAATAAAAATAAAAAAAGAGGAGAGAATGGGTAAGCGACAACGTTTGGATGGATGAACTTAGAGGCATTAAAGAGGATTGGATGGCATTTGCCTTAAGATTGGCAAGAAGTTAGACGAAGTTTAATTAAGCTCTTATATATTTTGTTTGAAAAAGTAAAATTGGAGGGTTATTATGTAGTTTAATATATACAATATCTACAAATTCATCAAATATTTCATTTGCTATATTTAATTGTCTAAATCTTAGAAAATAATTGCGGGTAAGGATATAACTTTGGTATTTTTGAGTTTTCATATATAATATGATTAATCACTTGAGGTTAAGAATGCATAAAAGGAAAAATAAATTTGAATGACGTTGATGATGAAACTCCTCTCAGTGATAAAGATTTTGTATCAAATAAAAATTAGAGTTAATGCAATTTAAGTAAATGTTCTATTGATTTATATATATATATATATATACTGGAAGTATTTTGTTTCAGATTTTACTTCTAATTCCTTATGTTCTTCGACGTGAACTATTGTTGTAATGTTTCTTATTATAATGCTTATGCAGTCATGGACCTATATTATTATTACTATATGATGTTTTGATATAATAATTTTTTATTATATGATATAAATTATAACATTTTAAGTATTTTGCATTTTCTTAGTTTTATATTCGTATATAATTAAACTATTTTTATATTTATTATGGTTATTATTTATATGCTAAATATGTAAAAATTAATATTAATAGAAAAAAAGAGAAAATTGTTATTTCAAATTTATATTATTATAATTTTTGGAGAGTGATATAAAATTAAAAATTACAATATGTTGAAAGATCATTTTATAATTTTAAAAAAATTACGGTCTATTTTTTAATTTTAAAAAATATCCAAAATAATATAAACCAATTTTGTACCGTATCAAAACTAAATCAAATATTGATAGCGATATATTAATTCGTAATAATGGTCTAATAGCAATGGCTCTATACAGAACAGAAACAAAGACCAACCCTAATGAATTTTGCATTTTGAGCTCCATAATCATGTCATACTTACATTTTACAGGATTCACATTTATATTTGATTATGAAATTCCAACAATGTCATGAAAGGAGGACTAAAGAGAGATGGGAGTGATTGATAAAAGTAAAGTTGCGATGAACCCACATGGCAGACAATGAGATATGGTATTTTTGCAAGCCTCTTGCCTTGTCTTCATTTGCCAAAATCTATGACATTGATATAACTACTTTCTCTGTACCATATTGTCTTTGAGTCGTGATAAAAGAGCGAACTTTTATTCTTTTCTTGCTTTTTCGTCAGACAGATGAACTGCTACTAAATGTGAATTTCGAATTGCATAAATGGTATCAACTTGACAAGAGATCAGATCATCAGTGAGTTAATGATTACGTAGCAAAAACACTAAGTAGCTTACTTAGACTGAGTAACCAAAAAAGCAGCAACTACCGCAACTTCAGTAAATAAGTATTTGCCAGAAATCTTACAAGTTACAAACGCTCTTTTCTTCACCTTGTTTCACGTGTCCCCACTTCCACAGAAAGCGCACCCATATCTCTTCTCATTGGTCTCTTGTTGCCAACGCGTGGGACGGCGTCTGTGTGTGTCTCGCTCAGTATTTTTCTATATCAAATCCCATTCTTGTGACATTTGAACAACAGTAGCCTTGTTAGAGTCTTAAATTCTTTACCTGTAACACGGGGACACGGGGGTTCGTCTAACAAGTCTCAAGGCACGCTCGCTCTTACTGAGTTCTATCAGAAAAGAGTTTATTTTTAGTGTTGGGTTGGGTTGGGTTGGGTTTATTGCCCCTCAAATATATGTTAGATTTTGTTCCTTAATTTTTCAGTTGCTGTCTAGGAGTCCTCTAGCTGGCTCGCTTGCACTTATTTGCTTTTGCGTTTCACAAGAAAAACAAAATCTGCACGGTCACCTCAATTTGCGAACTGGGTCTTTGCCAGATCTTGAATTAGAGCCTCTGATTATAAGCTTATCTGATTGACTTCGCAGCTAAAGGTCTGTTTTAAAAATAGACATCTTTTGTTTTTTTGTTCGTCAAGTTTCCTTGTTTTTTGGTTCCGTTTCAGCAAGGTCTTTTCTGCTTTCTTGACCATTTTGAAGGATTTCGAGGAGAATTTCAGTGGATGGGTGTCTTTCGAGTTTCGGGCTGCAAACCTAGGCCACTGTGCCATTTTGGCTTCTAGTGACTTTTGTAGTATATTTGCTCTGAAAAGTTGACCAGGTGTTGTAATTGATGATCTTAAAGGAGTTATTTCAGATTTTCCTTTTTGGTATAGTGATCCGAGTTACCGTGACTTTTGCTTTCCCTGTTTCACTCCCTTGGATTGCGGTTTTTGAGTTGAAAAATTGATAGCTTTATTGGCATCTGGTTAGGCATCAAATTAGTCACGAGATTCTTCTTACTGCTTTTAAGTTTTTGAGGTTAGGATTTGGAGAGATGGTTTATAGTCTCCTTGGGTGATTTTTCGCTTGCGGGTCTAAGAGCTGTGATTCACGTTTTCAGGAGGTCCAGGGATTTGTAGCGGTTCGTATTCAAGTTTTCTTCTTTTTGAGTTTCTGGTTTGTCGGTTGCGAGAGTTGTTTTCTCTTTGAACTGAGTTGTTTTTTATTTGCTTCCTTTTTCTTTTTGTTAATTTAAGGTTGGATTTGCTCTCGAAAGTGAGAGTGGCTGCAACTTCTAGCGTTTCAGAAGTTTTTTCTGGACTTAAGCTCAAGCTCGAGGCAGGCTTCAGATTTCAGTTTTTGGCTTCTTGAATTATATAATCGCATGGTTTTCAATTTACTTTTTAGTGCGTGGTGCATTTCATGGGGTTTGATTCTCAGTCTCAGATAATTTATGATTTAGGTATTCGGGTTTTAAGGTTTTGCTAGAAAGGAACTGGTACAAGTTCATCTTTTGAGGTTTGATAATTGATGCCTAGTCTAGGATTCTTTAAGCCTTGAATTATTCTTCGTTTGGCTGCATTTCTGGATTTTGAGACATTGAGGTTGAATAGTGAAATAGTATTTTTGCTACTTTTCGCTGTAGTTTTCTTGTCGAGGTAACTTGGATTCTTAAAATACATTTTGTTTTGTGTCTTGCCAGGTTCATTTTCTCCACCTTGTAATGGATTCTCCTCAATCTGTTGTATCACCATTTAAGACCTCTGTTGTTACTGATCCCGTTACGCAGAAAACTGATCAGTCAGTTCAGTTTGCTGATAGATTGTCCAGGGGTTTTGAGGTTACCGGCAAGGAAGCTATGGCTGACAATCTGGAGGAATTCATTGGTGTTCTTGAGGTTTACATACACCAGGCCAGGGACATCCATAACATATGCATTTACCACAAGCAAGACGTTTATGCTAAGATTTGCCTGACAAGTGACCCTGAAAAGAGTGTCTCCACTAAAACAATCAATGGTGGTGGGAGAAATCCAGTCTTCAATGAGAATCTCCTGCTCAATGTTAAGACTGTGGAATGTTCACTTAAATGTGAGATATTCATGATGAGCAGGGTAAGAAACTATCTTGAGGATCAGTTATTGGGATTCTCTTTGGTGCCTTTGTCGGAAATACTTGTTAAGAATGGGAAGTTGGAGAAAGAGTTTTCTCTTTCATCAACTGATTTGTTCCACTCTCCGGCAGGGTTTGTTCAGTTATCGCTTTTGTACAGAGGTGCTTCACCAGAAGTAATGGCGATCCCAGCAATTACTGCTGCATTACCATCAGATGGAACCACACAGGAACCTGAGTCGGTGCCTACCGAGTTTGATAAGATTGAGTTCCCTGATCCTAATATTGTGAATGAAAATCAGATGATGATTTCAGAGTATTTTGGGATACCATGTAGCAGTATGGAAGCTGAACACTCTGGAAGCTTGGTCTCGACTGATACTGAGCATCAACTTGATTCAGAAGGTGTGCGAGTTGTGGAGAGCTTCTCTGCTATTACTGTCAATTCTGTCCAAGTTCCTAAGCTTGATTCTCCTCCAAGCAGTGTGTCCACCAATGCTGTTTCTTCTCCTCCTGTTGCTGCAAGCTCTGAAAGCTCCGATGCTCATGTAGCTTCGGAAACACCAGTCCTGGAACATGAGTCGGCCCAAAAGGAGAAAAAGGGTGTGGATATTGGAGATGGTGAGTGTGATCCATCTGGTGGAGCATCGAGCGAGAAAGTTGCAAAGCCTGTTATAACTGTGAGCATTGAACAAGAAGAGAATGTGGTTCAGCAGGATATAGTAGACATGTACATGAAGAGCATGCAACAATTCACAGAGTCACTGGCCAAGATGAAACTTCCTTTGGAAACTGATAGCGGACCAGCGAGTTCAGGAAGTTCCAGCTCAGATCAGAAGATGAATGCAACTAAGAACCCTGGCTCCCGGGTGTTTTATGGTAGTAGAGCTTTCTTCTGAGCTTTTAGTGCTATTGGGATGAGGAAAACACTAAGGTGACTGTAGAATATGTAGCAGCTGAGACTCAACTAATAGTGAACTCTAATAATATGTTATGTAGTGTGGTGTTTTCCTTTTATTTGCTGAGAATGTTTTAGATAACGGGAAATCTTGACTCTGTATGTGGTTATCAGCTTTCTTCTATAACAACTTTTATTTAGTATATATGAAAATATCTTGGCTAATTTTGTTTCATTCTTTTTGCAACTTACAATAATTATGGTATTAAATTTCATCTGATTATAGACTAATAATGAATGTTGTGATATCGGCCATATGATGGGTCCTTGCTTACATGTTGATTTGAAACAAAAAGTTGAGCAAAAACTTGCAGTGATTTAGCCTTTGCCATTTGCAATTATTATGTCCAGGATCTTGATGTAAAGCATATCCACGTCAATCTATTTCGTCCAATTTAGCCTACTTGGAACTATACCGAAGCACTTTTGGTTTGAGCACGAATAGGAGTGCTGCTACTTTTTTTCAGATTACTACAAGCATGCCGTTACTTCATAAGACAGGAACATATCAGAACACATGAAAAGAGATGACAGTCCTCTCCAGCCCAATACAGGAAAACGTATATTAACTAATGCTCATTAACTTAATGGTTTCATACAAAAATGTCAAATGGGCACTTCCAGAATTTCATTTGCTCTAGTGATCATGTGCCTCCTGCAGATCCATGCTATTTGTCCATCATCTATGTATCTCACTCTCCACAATCCAAACTTTTCAGCAATGTCCTTTCCAGTGGAACATCTGCGCTCTCTTAAGAAATCAACCACCCATTGTTGTGCTGCTCTATGATCCTGTTGGACGTTCCTTTGTGCTGCTCTGGTTCTGCTCCTGCTTCCTTCTACGTGTCCCATGGCTGCAGCCCCCATGGCTCCAGCAGCAACTGCACCTGCCGCCCCGTACATTAAGGAACTGTTCGTTAAATGAGCAACTTCTCTGCTTAAATCTGGTATCATTTCTCCCATTCCAGCAGCAAGATGTGCTCCTATCTTGAGAGCAAATGTTACCAACTTCATGAATTTCTTCATGTATGGAGCCAAATATTGCACTGCCCTGTTATCTACCTGCATCATTTCACAACCCATTTGATCTTCAACAACATGCATTTCTCGCCTGAATTCGCATAACATGTGCAGTCTTAGTGCAGTCATGCCAGAAACGAGGTTTGTGACTAATCTTCTGGAGTAATTTTCTGTCCTGACAAAAAAGAACATATTGGGCACTTTCCTTTCTTCGAGTTGGATATTGTAGTTCACCAGGTAGTTCACTTTGCGGTGGAGCTCAATAAGTAGTCTGTGCTCATAGTATCTCAGACCTTGGATCTCCTGTTTCAAATCTCTTATCTCTTGTTCAATTATTTTGAGTCTCTGTAGTACCTGTTCCACACCCTTTGCTATTCCAGCAAAACTTGGATCGACAGTGTTAAGTTCATTGCCTGCGGGATCTGTACCATCTTGATTTTCTGGTGGGACATCCAACTCTACAGCAAGGTTATATAGGTCATGGTATCTTCGATGTAATACTTCACGGAAGTCATCATCTGATAGGAGATCTCGGGCTAAATCAAATCCAGCTCTTATAATCTGTCTGCCAGAGTCTGAAACAGAATCCCAAGTGTGCTGGTAATCATACATGCTGTCTGCAGGAACTGATAGGAGTGCATGTTTCAATTGCTGCAGAGACACATGCTGTGTTCTTCTGTGCCTGGGGGGTGTCAAATTTTGCACACATGCAGGCCTAATGATGCTTTCAGTCAGTGTGACACCATGACAGAGGCTTTGGATTGCTGGAATAATGAGCTGCTGAATGAATTTAAGTGTTTCTGTCAAGTTTTTAGTGGAGCAAGCAAGAACATCAATATGGTGTCCTAGTTGTCCTCCGAGTTCCACCCTTATATAAATGCCGTTGATATGTATCATGATGAGGTACTTCTCAAGACTGTAAGTTGCTCCATGTTGGCTTCTTAATGCCATGATTCTGTTGTGAAGATGAACCTGGGCCGAGTAGGAAAGGCATAAGAAGAAAGAGAACTTTAGAAGCTTAACGTTAAAAATAGCCATAAACAAATAAGAATCATCACAGTTATGTCCACAAGCAACAGATTCGAGCCCAAGATTGCTGCTAGAGCAGATTATCTGTATCAGAAGATTGTAGACTTGGTAGTCTGAGAAGGGAGTAATGATATTATGGTCTAAAATTAAGTGTCCTAAACTAGTTAGGCGTGGATGAAAGGTTTTAAAACTTAATCTGCAGTTCTAAGTTCTTGTGTCACTGTACATCGTAACATATTATTTCAGGTATTTGCAAAACACCGATTCTCCATTGCAAAGTTGATGGGCTGGTTAACTCTTGCACATTGCAGGAATTCTTAGTTCTCTATCAATGCAGTGTCTCTATCTAATGCAGAAACTTATCATATTGTGTTTAGTTCATAAAAAGAATATGGACACGTTTGAAGTCTAAGCAAAGGTTGAAGCTCATCTTGATAGTATGTATTCTTAGTAACAGAATATTAAGTTTTCATGAATCTTTTGAGCTCATTTTTCACGGGAAATATTGGAAGGCAACCAAATAAGAGTCGAAAGGGGAGAAGAGATATATGTATTACCTGTAAACGGGGAAAGAAGCCTGGAGTAAGAAACATGTGGCTTGAATCATCACACTCAAGATGCCGGCCTGCATAAATAGAGTCAGGTGCGCTTAACTGCCACCTCTGTGGCTTCCCTCTACCTTCCTCAAGGATTGAAGGGATCAACACCAGTGAATCTGGATTAGATGGATCTTTTTCGTAGCATAGTTCTAGTTTCAGCATCATTCTCACAAGATCACCAGCCTCTAGGTTCTCAAATACCTTTGAACCCATTCCTGGAATCTGGCTTTGCAAACTCCCTCTCAGAATCTTCTCCAGCTCCTTTCTACTAACAAATCCATTTTCCATGGAGCTTTGCTTTCTAACATCTAACTTTACTAGTTGGCCAAGAATTTCAGTACAGAACCATTCACAATCTAAGATTAAGAAGCCTAATTCATCAAAATAAATCACCTCACCTATGTGATGAAGGCAACTGGCAACTGCTCTTCTCCTCATTTCCACCTTCTGTTTATCACCATGTCTTGATCTAATTCGTAGTGGAGGCACCTTTACTTGACAAAGTTCATCAAATTCCTTCAACTTCATTGCTGGTTTGTTATTGTTTTCCGTTCTCCATTCTGATAAAATCTCTATTAGATCATTGCAAAGCTGATAAATTCGGGGTACCCTTTGGAGGATAGTCCTGGTTGTTTTTCGAATATGATGAGTGAGTTTACCAACTGATGCAGAGGATCTAGCATCGACAGTGAATACAGTTGGATAGAAGTCAACAAACCCTTGAAATTTGTCTCTTAATTGCTGTATACATTTCACAGTCAGCTGAAAGTTGTCTGATGATTGATTGACTTTATCGCAATGCGTCAGGACAATTGTTGCATTTGGTAGCATACATTGTTGGACAGCTCTTCTTGAGTTGGAGACTATGAACCTTAACCAATATTGCAGGTCTTCTTCTATTTCTGCAGGTGTCTTTGGTTCTCGATTATTGGGTCTTCGAAACAAACTCGATATGATCAAAAAGAATGAGGCACTCCCATGACCTGGAAACATGAGATCATGAAGGGAATAGAATTCATGCTGGCCACCAAGATTCCAGATAGATATCTTTGTTTCTTCATCTTTAAAAGACTTTATCTTCATTCCACTCACTCTAACAGCTTGTTCAACTGGGTTTACTAGACTTCTCACCTGTTCTAGGTAGGGGAGTTTTGAGGAGGAGAAGTTCTGCAATATTGAATTACAAAGAGTGGTCTTGCCTGCAAGTATGCTTAGTATTTAGTTGTGGTTTTCAATTCCAAGATAATAGATATAGAGAAGTTGCATAATAAGTTTCATTTCTTAATAGGGAGCTTCACGTTCTTACCTGCAGCTTCTTGTCCACAAAAGAAGACCCTACAGCTCTTTGGCTCTGTAAGTGGCATGTCTTTGAGCAAACCTGTATCTGTTTCAGGTTCAGTCTTTCCATTTTGTCCCAACCTTTGGTAAATTGCATCAGCTTTCCCTGAATTCTGGAGTGGTGTTCTTGCCAGATCAATTTCTTCAAGCCAAGGATTTACCTGTAACGTTTCCATTATTGACTTAACTACTAACTCTCCTTGAACCCCTCTACAACCTTGCAAAGACAGGTATCTCAAACTTGCATTTCTCTCTAAGCTCCTGAGAATCTTGACAAAATCATTCGGTCTTAAGCTCTCATCATCATATATTCCCAACTTGGTCACACTCTCATTGGTTGTTAGCATCTGTACGATGGCCGCAAGCCCATCCCTTCCAATTTTGGTTCTCCCTCCTCCGAATGCCAAAGATTTGAGAGTAATGTTTGCTTGGCTTTGAAGTGCAGAGAACCTGCTCAAAGGGCACAACAAATGCTCAATACCTACTCCATTGAACCAGTTTCCATCAAGATACAAGTTTTCCAATTTCTTGTTCCTGAAGAGTCCTGCAGCAACATACACAACTCCCTTGTCCTTGAGACAAGTTTTTGATAACCTTACCTCTTTGAGGCTCTGGTTCTGTTCCAAAACCCATCGGAACTCCTTAGCCCACCGTGATTTGAGGTGGACTCCACTCATGTCCAGTGACTTCACTGTTGTGTTCAATCCAAGAGCGCAAGCAACCCTGCAAGCCCCAGAAACGTCTAGCCTGTAAATTCTAAGTGTACTGTTGTCAGGAACAAACTCGACCACCTTTGTGCTCTTCTCACCGTTTTCTCCACTCCAAACGTGAACCTCCATAGCTCTATTCCTTGCTAAAACAGCTGATATAAGTGGAGCTGCAGCCAAAGAGTGTGAGTCAAAAATTGTGAGAAGCTTCAGTGTGCAATTGACTTCGATCATCTTTGACAGCTCCTCAGCACCTTTGGAACCAATTGAGTCTTCCCATATCTGCAACTCTTCCAAGCTTTCATTTACCTTCAGAGCATCAGCTATAAGCCCTGCTCCAGTAGATCCTATACCAGATTCAGAAATTATCACTTCTTTGATCACTCCATTACTCTTCAAGACCTCACAAAGCTCTGATAAACATTCCATGGGGAATTTGTTCCTTCGAAACATGAGTTGCTTGACGTTTGATCCATGCTGAACCAGTATTCCGAGATATACCATTTGCTCCAATCCCCATTCCACTCTGTGAAACTCCAAGTTCGTTAAAGTTGACTGAATGCTCTTAGCTGTTCCAAGGTCCGAGAGGATGTTGGAGAAAAGGGAACTGCTGTCCTTTGAAATGTTCACATTCAATGAGTTCTCTGTTTCTTGGTAACATCCAGAAATTGGCTGAGAAAGACAGAAAGAGATGTTTTGAAGATTCAGGCTCTGGGATTTGGTCACTTCAAGAAGCCATTGAAGGTCCTTGAGTTTCTGGTTTGATCCCATTACTGATATCTTCAAAAGCTGTTCACAAGGACGGACCAAATTTCTTTGCCATAATCTCTAAACTGTCTGCTGCATAATCAAAATATTGCAAGTTTTGTACATGATACCTTTAAACTATATTCTTTAATGTAGCATAAAGTAAAAGACTTTACAGTGTTGCTTGCAGATGCTGCTTTTCGGTGGGATATGGGCTGAGTAACGCGTTTTCTGTCTGATATTGACAGTGATATATGCTTTTGTGACGCAAGATAGACTTTTTGATTTTTATACCTCACATTCTCTTCCATGCCATAATCTCAAACTTCTTGAATAAGGTATTCCTGCTAAGCCAACTTGTTGCTAAGGTAACGAATAACTTCACTCCTGTTCTCAACGTAGATTCTCCATCAGGAAGTGGGGAAGTTTGAGTGTGTTAAAACCATAACATATACTCTGGTGCTTTTCACATGGAGAGAACTAGTAGCTACTATTGTTTTGTTATGCAATGAGTAACCGATAGAATCATTTTACTTATTCAATTCCTGGTGTCTCTAAATGGTAAGAACATGAGAATGGGGTTTAGATGAAAATGGGGAGGCCTTGCTTTTTTGACCTCAAGTGCTTTTAGAAAATGATGAATGTCTCCTTTTCCCATTGGAAGAATAAAGGATCCTATAAAGCTGCAGCCAAAAGGCAGCTCAGTTTTGAACAACAGAACCTTTCTTTGCACTTAAATGGTGGAATCGCCCCCTCTAGGTGCCCCCACACCCCGGCCCGACAGAATGATGAAGAAATAAATTATGGTTTAATCTGTTTTCATTAACAAAGTGGTATCAGAGCTTGAGATATTCCATCATGTCATTGGTTCGAATCCCAGCACCAACTGAGAATGGAACACTGCTGTCGTATGGGAGCACTAGCGGAGCGTGGTGGATGTTTCTTAAAAATTTGAGACCGTTAATATCAACACGTGTTTTCATTAGCAAAGTGCTTTGCTAACGAAAACACGTGTTAGGGTTAGGGCGTTATCAAATCTTATAAGCACACCCACCACGCTTCTACGAAAGCTACCGGGTTGTTGGTGCGATTCGAAACTAGAACCATGGGGATAACCTGTAAGCTCTGATACTACTTTGTTAATGAAAATACGTGTTAGGGTTAGGGCGTTATCAAATATTATAAGCACACTCGACAGAGTGATGGAGGGATAAATTACGGTTTAATCTCACTTAAATTTTTAGAGAGGGGGTTCCTTGTCCAGTGCGCACAAGGAGCCACTACATTGGATGAAACTTTCACACTGCCACTGTCGGGACTCGAACCTGAGGCCTTACACTCAACAACCTCCCTGAGATCGTGTAAATCCGGAATTAATGTCCTCTTTTTAAGAACAAATAAAACCACTAATTTATAATATGATTTTACTAATTTTTTATTATCCTAAATTACTTTAAAATATCATATAGTATTAGAAAAAATAATTTATTAAATTATTTTCACAAAATTTGCTATTAAAAATTAAGTCAAAACAATCATTTAGCTTGTTCTATATTTAAATAACTTATGTTAAAAAAACTTAACATAAATTAATAAAAAGTAGTTACATTGAAATGATTTTTAAATAATAAAAAAATTGCTATCTTTATGAGTATATATCCCTCAATTTGATTAGGAATAACACTGGGCTCAGCCAGACTGACCTGATTCCTTTTATTTCTGACCAACTTATTATTATTTATTTTGTCATTATCAGTCTGGTCTCACGTTGTCGGGGTCTATCGAGCTTAGAAAATTGAATCTAAGGTTTAATTAATTCAGACTTAATTTGTTGACTTTTGACCGAATCAGGCCTAATTGCCAAACCTAAATCTGATTTTACAGCTCACTCAAATGCCACGATAGG
>JANQAP020000593.1:166839-177964 GCA_026874005.2 Erythroxylum coriaceum | reverse complement strand
CCTTCTTGATTTTTTTATATACTAGCTCATACTGTTAATTTGCATAATTTAGTAGCTATCTTTTGCTTTTCCATATTCATTTGTCTGCAAGAATGAGTTGTTGGTTAGAAATTTTTACTTGCCTGACATTTTTCATTGACTTCAAGGTTCCTGCAGATGTGATTGCCTGCAGAAGTGAACAATCCGTTCAAGCCCAAAACCAATGCCATTCTCGATCATTTGTGTCATCATCTTCCATGCATAAAAGTGAGATAGCGGTCTCTTCAAGTGAACTAAGTCTGTTGGCACCTGTGCATATGGTTAATACTGGGACTAGTTCACCTGTTGAAGTTGATCATGATGAACTAAACCAGAATGGGCTCACTAATAGTGGTCTTCTGGCATCTCAACCTGATCATAAAGGAGGAGGTGGGGCTCCCATGCTGTCTGATGATGGGTACAACTGGCGAAAGTACGGACAGAAGCATGTGAAAGGAAGTGAATTTCCACGGAGCTATTATAAATGTACGCATCCTAACTGTGAGGTGAAAAAGCTATTCGAACGTTCACATGATGGACAAATAACAGAGATTATCTACAAGGGGACACATGATCATCCAAAACCTCAACCCAGTCGTCGATATACCTCTATTTCTGTTCTGTCTATACAAGAAGAAAAATCTGACAAGATTTCACCTTTACCAGAACGAGATGGTAAACTGGAAACTCGTTAGGTTTCTGTTTGTCAGTCATCATTGTTCTTATTATCCATTAATTGGATGTGCTTCATTCTGTTCTGTTGTTCCTCTGCAGACAAATCATCGGTTTTATGTGGTCAACCATCTCAATACGTTGAACAAAACGGAAATCCTGATCTGTCTCCTCCTATTACAGCGAATGATGATAACACAGAAGGTGCTGGGGATGATGACGATCCCTTTGCGAAAAGAAGGTATTAATTAATTCAATGCAGTCTTAAATTATTGCTCAATACTGTTTAACAAATGATGTCCTAAACAATGTGAAATCATTTGCCTGAGCAGGAAGATGGATACTGGGGTTTTTGATGTTACACCAATAGTTAAGCCTATAAGGGAACCACGCGTTGTAGTTCAGACTCTGAGTGAGGTAGATATACTGGATGATGGGTACAGGTGGCGCAAATATGGGCAGAAAGTGGTGAGAGGCAATCCTAATCCAAGGTATGTTTTTGATTTGTTGATTTGAGTTGAATACTTATTAATCCTCTTACTAATGAACATCTTACTGTCAACTTTGACATCTTCTGAACCCAAAAAACTGTAAATTGATAGAATGACATGATACCATGATTCATGCATTTGATACGGGGGATGTTCGTTTATCTTGAGTCTGGATATTGTACTGGCCATTACACTTTTTTCTGTAGTGTAATAACTAGTCTCAGTAGATATTATTCTCATGTACATATATATCTTTTCTTTGGATCTAATGCCGTGTTGGAATCATGATTAAAAATTATGTCAGGTTGTTCCAATCTTATGGATTATACTTGAACAAATTACAAGCACTGGAGACATGATTGGACTGTCAACAACTATTTTCTTCAGATACCTTATTTTGTTGTATGTCTTCCTGGCATCCTGACATGTTGCAGAGAGAGTTTTTAGGGAGCATGTAAATTCAGAGTTATCTGAAATTTATATCATATGATTAACCTTCTGTTTCATGGGTTGGAATCAATTTGTTCCTTGGTACTCGGGCCTTTTTCCTTCACTACATCATTTCCACCTCCCAATTTTAAAGATGTGGTGTGAGACGATTAACAATGCATTGTTTAAGTGAATTATAAAATTGTTGCTGCCAATGTTGATGGTGGTGGTGTCATTTGCTTTTTGATTGTTTAGGAGCAGAATTTATGTCATTCTGCTTCCTTTATAACAAAGCAAAGAGATAGTAATACTTGCCTTGTTAAGTAAGGAAATAATTAGTTATAAATAGTTGGAGTGTTTTCATTCTTTGTCTGGCAATTTGATGTGGTTGGCTGTCTTTTAACATCTTTATGTTCTTCAATTTTCCTTGCAAGGATAAAGATTGCATCTTACATCTACTCTTTCTTTTTGCTTCAACTCACATCTTCTCCTTGTACAGGAGTTATTACAAGTGCACAAATGCTGGATGCCCAGTTAGGAAACACGTGGAGAGGGCATCTCATGATCCAAAAGCAGTTATAACCACCTATGAAGGAAAACACAACCATGATGTGCCTACAGCAAGGACCAGTAGTCACGACGCAGCAGGCTCTGCTGCATTGAATGGACCGCAAAGGATGAGATCAGGTGAAAACGACACAATTAGCCTTGATCTTGGTGTTGGGATCAGTTCAGCTGCTGAAAATAGATCCAGAGATCAGCAACAAGCTTTGCATTGTGAACTTGCAGAAATCCAAGTGCAAACAAGTGGTTCCAGTCTCAGAATGGCTCAAGTAAATCCAATTACGAGTTACCACGCTGTTTTAAACGGTGGGATGGATCACTATGGATCTAAACAAATCGCAAATGATGGCCGTAGTGTTACAATTCCACCTCTAAACCATTCGACATATCAGTATCCACAGACCATTGGAAGATTACTAACTGGTCCATGAAGAAGTTTGACATGGTTGCAAAGGAAATAAATTCCTATGGAGTTCCCGTTTTCCTTTTTATAAAGTTGCAGAGCCCCTTCACACCAAAATGCTAGAATCTGAATTCCAGGATAAGACTTGTTCAATTGTTCTTTCTTACTATTCCTAGCGCTGATCTTTGTATTAGTTTCCTGGATGTAAATTCTACCATTTCCAAATAGTGTATTCTTTTTCAATCAACTTTGCTCAACATGACGCTTTGTACAAATATGAAAGTGACAGGTATTTATTCCCAATAGAAAGATTGATGTACACAGCGCTTGAAGCGCATGCCTTACTGTGAGAATATATTTGAGTTATTTCTGAGTGCTATTGTATTTTTCGCGACTTTTATGCTTTATATCCGAGTGATGTAAAATTGTATTGTAGGTGAGGCCCGTCCGTATGTGGAAGTTTCTTCACTGGACCTAGCCATCTGAACTTATATTTTCTTTTTTGGATAAATACAAAACCATAACCATTGTCCCAATTTTACAGCTACTTGTCACCGTGAGGTCAACAAGCAGGCAGGCAGGCAGATCGGAAGCAAACAAAGAAGGCTCTTAGGTTGGACCATGCGTCCTTCCCTCTTCTTTTCTGAGATAAAATCCGAATGATGTTTCCCTATTTTTGTTCCCTTTCTATTTATATTATTTGTTTCCATTGTGGTGTCATAAACTTTTTGTGATCTTTTGGCATGGGCATTGTACGTAGCATACAAAATGCCTTAAATTCACCATTTTGTCTCTGATTCACTAGCTGGAAATCATGCAGCCACGTTATGGCCAAACTCTCCACTGAACAAACTTTTCAAAGCTAATCCTTCCAGAGTCTATAAAACTTCCTGCATTGAGAGCTTTAATATTTACCATTAGAGCGGCGTGGAAACTAGGGAGAGAAAGAGAGAGGGCAGAAATGCTGGCTTAGTGGTTGTCCTTGAAGGAGAGCGTTAGCTGTGGCTCTAGGCTAAGTGATGTGGTTAACCGGCCAGAACTATGTAAATGCAGCCTCAGACGGAGCGGCGCGCCTAATAAGGAAACCTTAAACAGCAAGCGCAATCATCAAATTAGGAACTCATATCTTGAAGTTATTATCCGTCGTCATAATTCACGCACACACTTTTGTGGTAAGTTACAAATCGTATTCAGTTAGAGATGTTCTAATATTTGTTTCCACGCCAATGTCGTCCACTAGGTACAGATTAATGAGGTCCTGCAGAAAAATTCCATAACTGCGCAATGACAACAATGTTAAGAGCTAAACCATCTTTGTGTTTGAAGTTGATGGTCCATTAGTAGTTTAATCTGGCTTATCCAGCAAAGTGACAAGTACCTCATTACTAGTAGTATCATACCCTCTTTTCTGAAAATTTGGATTCCTCTTGTATCTAAACAGAGTTGAGCATAGGAGACCCAGCAAGAATTATCACTGAGATGATCTTCAGAAGAGCGTCAATAAATCCATCAGAGCCATCTAGGAAGATCAAAAGGGTCCTCAGGGTGAAGAGCTCGATTGAAGTTCTTGAAAGATTTGAAAGCTATAGGGAAATGGTAAAGCAGAACGCATACGAGCAATGCAAGGCACATCCAAGAAGCACGGTGGATGGAAATGAGCTGCTGCGTTTTTTTGGCACCACAATGTCCTGTTGCTATGAAAAGTCAATAAGAGTTCCTCAGCTATGCAGAGACCCTCTTTGCAGAGTCTGCAGATTAATTCAATCTGATTTCCAGACTGGTGATATCAGGCGGAACGGTATTCGGTTTAGTACAAATAGTGAGGAATTGAGTGATAGCATCATTACCTTTCCACAATTGAGCGATGACAAAAGGGAAAGAGCAGTAATTCTGTGCAGGATAATTGCTGGTCCTGTCGTTAACAAGGAAGATGGGGCGTGTGGAAGTGAACATATTGACTCCAAAATTATAACCGTAAAAAATCCATGTGCTGTACTACCCTGCTTTGTAATAGTTTTCTCCTGACAGTGCAAGCTGAATTTGTATGATATTTATCTTCTTGTTAAACATAACCGTGGAATGGAAACGTTTTAACGTGATCAAGATTAAACCATATTGAATTCAGCTAAACCTTACTAGCCACCCACGTGTAGTAACTGATTGGAATTCATAAACCAGCTAGGTTGCTAAACTTGTTAATGACTAACGAGTAAATCTTTCAATAGTTTACACATTTCATGGTTCTTGTTCTCACTACAAACAAAAGCAGGCAAGGTGTAAAAATGTGGAACAAGACAACATTTTATGCTGCAAAAGATTGTAAAGGGTCCAGTTCACTGCTACACAGTGTGTTGTTGCGACACTGTTTTGACGTTAAACTACAAACAACAGGTAAACATTCCAACTTTTATGTTGAGACCTGAGCATTGAAAAACGGTAAGTTTGTCACCTCCACGCACAAGAAGCAACCAGAGGCTGGCCCATCCAGCCAAGATACAGAACTCCATCTCTTTCTTCCAGAGTATACTTCTCTGAGTAGTTCTCTAGCAGAGTTTTGATGGTAGCATTTATGAAAGAACTCAGTGGATAATGTGCAAACCCAGCCATAATAAACCTTGACTTCCACTTATCCAGAAGTTCATGACGTTCAACTCTCTCAGCACCCTCACATGCTATAATGTTGACGACCTCCCGAGCCAGGCAATGCTGCTCAACATTGATCCGTTCCTTGTGATCCCTTGGTAGGGTAACATCTATGGATTCAAAGATAGGTAGATAATGGTTCATGGTCTCAATAAAGCGGGGAACAAATGCTGCAGTATTGGTATTGGACTCTTGTTCAACAAGAGTTACAACCTTGGGAGATAAGCCCTTAACCAACCTCAACAGTCTGTCCCTATGATTTTCAGTGCCCACGCTTTCATCTGGTACATGATGAAGCATCAAGGCAAAATTAACAGCAATGGCTTCCCCAGCTTTAACTACAAGGTTTTCGAGTTGAACTTCTGATGCAGAAGACCTTGCAGCATGGAACTCAAAGGGAACCATACATGATGCAGCAAGCCTCGACAGTCTTTGTCCAACTATGTCAAGCCCTCCTCCCCGAGCATAAGCAGATACAGAATCATCGATGCCTGTAATCCGGATATGTGGGGGTCCTCCAGGCCGAGCAGCAAGAGCTTGGATTAAGGTGATCCACTGTGTGCCTTGTGTAATTTGAAAATCAATTATGTGGATTTTATTTTCATCTTTCATTGCTTCAGCAATTGCTCCATTGGCTGACATATATCCAAATTTGAAGTATGGGCAGACCTCATACAGTAGATGCATGTACGAAAGGAGATCACCACCGGCAGCCTCCTTGCATCTTAGAGCTTTGTAGATGGTACTTCCTGAGGATGCTAACTTTGCAACCAGGCCTTCCAGCATGTAAGCTCCCAAGCGTTGGATTGGCTCACCACAGACAGACACCATCTGACGTAACTCTGTCATTAACCATTCAACTGCGAACATGTCACCATTCTCAATAGCTCGAGCACAAAAGCAAAGCATTTCTTTCAAATCTTTTCTGGACATCATCTCCATAAAAAAATCCCATTTTTCTGACTCAGAGGTAATTTGGTTGGATTCAGCTGATGTTGCCATTGCACAAAAATCAAAATTGTCCAAATCAGGCCCAAGCATAGCAATTTCAAGTTCTTTTACTTTGTGAGCAACATAAGATTCACTGGCTCGTGATTCGCTAGTATTTTCTGGGGAATCATGCATATCTAATGGGTATGAATGTGAATTTGGCTGAGAAACTGCACTGTTATTTGCTGACAAACTAGCAGTGGATGGGGAATTTTGAACAGGGTAATTACCAGTTTCAGAGGATGATTCAAGGTTGCAGTACTCTTCAAAAATCTCAGCAGAAAACTGCACCCTGGGGTCTCCATCATTAGAACACGGACAGTGATCCAGATTCTGAATGGAAGGCCAGCTATGGGACTCGTGATCTTGCACAGGTTGACCAAATAACCCGTAAGATTCTTTTCCAACAGTATTTCTCTCGGATTTTTGCATCTAAGAACACTTGTATTAGCTCACAGCAATACTTGATAAACTTTCACAAACCAATTCCCTCAAACCCCAGCTACCGGTCTTCTGGATGCCAGCAAGTTTGAGTTATAGCAACTGCATCATCTTTTCCACATTACAAACAGTGTCTTCTTCTGTAGTTAGAATTATATTGAATGATCCAATCTGCAGGAATACCAGATGAGTAGAGTATATAAGATTACAGTAACAGTATATATCAAAAAATAACTAGAGATAGAAGGAAGAAAGTACCTTGCAAAAACATATATCCATTTTTACAAAAAGAAGATTCTAATCTGTGATATCTATGAGAACATCCCTAAAGGAAATGATGCTTCATGGTAAAAGTTGCAACTAGCAGCTGAAAGCACATAACTAATCTCACCCCTTTTACCGGTATTTAAACTTGTGAATCAAATAACAAGTTTTTCCTGACCTGATTACTGGTTACACATTCACACAGACCCATGTCAACAGTAGTCTATCTTAATAAAATATATGGCGTTACTGAAGTTTCACTTTGAGATTCGTGCATTCTCTATAATGATCGAAATGGCATTTGAAGGTGTATCAGCAAACTTGATATGAAGAACCATATTGAGCATGCAGTAAGAGGCAAGGAAAAGGGGGACGGAAAACGTTTGAAACATAATAACCTTCGAGAATCAGAGATCAAGAATTATGCATGTTCACGTCATTTAAGAACAACTCCTCTCCTCTTTACACGACACGAAGTTTCAATACCAAGATTGGAATTCCCATAAAGATTCGAACTTTATGTCCTGCTATATGTTCTCTGTGGTCTATGTGCAGGCTTTCCACCAAATAACTCTAAAGCTACAACGGAAGTTGAAAGCAAATCCTCTACTTGCTAGAGCAAGAAAATTTCATTTCTAAAGATTTCCCACCATCCCAACTTCAAAAAGATCGTACCTTTACCTAACAACCGCAGCTCAAACCTAACATATAGATAGAAGATTGCCATACAAAAGGGTTTTAAATACAACAAACAACAATTAGCAGCAACAAAATTTGAATTCAATACAGACCCATATCTGTCTCAACATCATTTTCCAAGACATACCTTCAAAATTTGAACTTTCTTCAGGTTTGATTTTCTGATCTTGTTTTCTTCAAATATCAGAGACAACCCAAGGATAAGCGACCTCTTATCTTATAGGCTTGTTTAATACTGATCAAACCAACCTGTTGAATTCCTCAGTATTTACATATCTGCCACGGGATTTGTCTCATTCGACAACCTTGCGCTCTCGTTTCTTAATATTTAATTAAGGACTCTTGAAGTGGACTTATGTGCTGGGGTCAACTGCATCCGCATCCATGGTAATTGGTAATAACATGACGAATGCATACAACATCGACACCCACTTTTTCCATAAATTTCTCCCCTACTATGCAAAGGTACAGTTGGTATTGTAAATTTCTCCCCTACTATGCAAAGGTACAGTTGGTATTGGATCCTTATAATTATGTCTAGCTCATGGTTGTCAAAAGTCAAAAAGGACAAGATCCTTTGGTCAAGTTACTGAATAAATATTTTATGAACTTATTTTAACTACAGTCAAAGTTACAGAATAAATGTTTTATGCACTTGTTTAACTACAGTCAAAGTTACAGAATAAATGTTTTATGCACTTGTTTAACTACAGCCAGCATTGTTTTGTTTAATATCAAACCTTAACCTGGTTAAGGTTTGTGGGTAAAAAGGATAGTGTCCCAACGTGTGGTATTGGACCCACTCGCTTTACATTACTTTCCGTTCTTAACTTCAACTTTTTTATCATCTCTTCAAACCACATCACACCTTTCTTCCTTCAGTTAGGGAATGATTACCTCCAAATAATACCAAAAACAAAGGAAAAGAGGAGTGAATAATCCGTCTTTCTTATCCTTTTTCTCGCAGGGACTGCTCCCGTTCATGTTTCTTTCTTCAATTCTTATTGCCGTTGTAAGAAATAGACTCTTAACTTCAATCATGAATAGGGCTAATTACGACTTTAAGCAAATGGGTTGTGAAAGAACATAAAACAACTCTCACATGGGATGGTAAGTTCTCCACCATAAATGGCACATTCCTCTCTGTGCCTATGTTTTGTAATGCAATGGAACTTAAAGGTCATACCCACTTGTTAATTCTGCCAACGGTTTAATATAAAAACTGCTTTGTGCTTTTAATGAGATAACCCATTTGGGAATTTCAGTTATCTATATGTGTGTAGACTAGAGTCCATTATGCTTATCTTCAGTCTAAGCAATGGGAGAAACAAACTCCAAAATATAGCTTTTTTTGGTTTAGATTCTTAGTAGCCAAAGTTGACTTTTGTAAGGAAAATATGACTTTGGTGGTCTCTCTCTCCCTGCCGACCACTTCATGGTTCTGTGGGGATTACGAATTTATAAGTCTTTCTAATAAGGACATGAATGTGTTTGTGTCCTTTTGCATTGTAATTAATGTCCAACTTGATTCTTCATATTTTGATCTTGATTTCTACACAGATTTTGCATACATTCCCATAGAAAGATAATTTCCAATTTTTTTCTTATATTTTTCCTATCTTTTATTTGCCAGTTTTTTAGAAAATTAAAAAGATGTTCGTCTCAATCAATGTTTTAAAAACTAAACTGGAAGTTAAATTGATAAGACAAGAAATTTAAAGTTTAAAACATTCAACTACTATTACACCGTAATTTATTGATTTAGAACCAAAAATAAGAAATGAATTGTTTTGAGGTAAGCATTACATCATTTACATGCAATATTGACTCTTGACATTTTAAAACGAAGTTGAAATTCGATTAATGAAGTCATTTTCAATTCAACAAAGTTGACCAAATGGACATCACGTCATTCAATTGCTGAATTTCGGTGAAAAGATTACATCATCATAGGTCCACATGAGACAATCTTAAAGTTCAAAGGTAAGACCTTTGAACATCTTCAATTCCTATCTTGTTCAGTGGCCTCAATTTAGCATTCATAGCTGTGTCGTCATCTTCTAATCATAAACATTTCAAGTCCCCAATAACGAACAACTTTAGATCATTCATTTCTTAAAATTCAAAGCTTGGAAAATGAACTCTGCTGGAGTTGTTTACGCTGGTCTTGACAGGAAAATGGAAAAAGACAACTTTCCTAGAAAATGAATACTTACATAATCTATCAAACAAGACATGAAAAGGGATTTTGACAAGAAGAACGTGAGGAACCAGTATAACCTTTTCATCACTCCATATCAGATTCAAAAGTCTTGAGTCAATGGTTTTACAAGAATAATAACTTTTTGTTTCGACTTTTTATTACTTGAAACCGAAAATCTGTTCAAGGAAGAGGGAGATTATTTATCGTCACGACCACTCAAGCAGTCAATGAAAAGAATAGTAAAAGAAAATCATGAAGATTTCGTCCTTGCTTACTTGAGAGCCTAACATATCATCTGTCACCTTAATTTATACCTACTTTGTTTTATAAGCATTCATTTATCTAATAAATAGGATCCATAAAAATTAAATGGACGGATGCTTATAGAATAGGTTAGATATAGAGTAATACGAACCCTACTTGAGAATATTTTGTGGATAGTGATTCATGTTTATGGTAGTCGTGAGGGATTTGAGTTTTTTGTTTTTGGAAAAATATGAAAATGACTCAATCCTTAGCTAGGAAAGTTGCAAGTTGGAGAAATTATGTACGAATTAGTGGAGACTTGGGTGGATTTGTTCCCTATTAAATCAACCAAGTTGACTTGACATTCGATACAACGACAACAAACGAGGTAGGTTGGTGATAAACATTATGGAAAGGCATTATTATATTTTGGGAGAGACATTGGTAAGTCAATTTTAAATTATTTTATTTAATCTAATAACAAAGTCTATGGTCTTCTTCTTGATTTATATTAAGTTGATCAATGACCTTTTTTTGTTACATACTTTATCATTAACTCGAAATGAGGGAGTCATAGAATAACTAGTAAAATCACCTTTACGAAAAAGCTAAAATCATTATCAGCTAGAAGTCAATATTAGGTTTGATTAGAGGGACTGACATCAGGCTTCAAGGAAGATTGGTATCAAATATGTCAAGCTTTACACTTACGGGTTTTCATTCTTCCTATGTCCGTCGAGTGGTGAGGAAATTTTCCAACATCTTATGTCTTCGATTCATGTCTCGTAAGAGCTTGAACAATCTAATAAGGTTGAGAAATGGGTATAAGTATAACCCCTGCCAAGTTTAGTACTGTAAAGGAACACATACTCAACAAGATTACATGTAATCCAAGCCAAGGAGTAAATACAATAAACAAAGAATTTAACCAGAGAAAAATCTCTTCCATGACTGCCATGGTAGAAATCCTCCTGCCGAGCCATGGAAATGAAATTAATGTAAGTTGAATAAGATCGTTGTATATACAAACGTGTACTGTGTATCGACAACACAACAAACACA
>JANQAP020000593.1:143527-163787 GCA_026874005.2 Erythroxylum coriaceum | reverse complement strand
ACAATTACAAGTGTAATATTTCCTATTTATGATTATTTAATTTATTATGAAATAATTTATTAAATAATCTATATGACATATTATTATATTTTTTGCTAGCACAAAAAATATAATTAATATTGGAAACTTTCTTGTACGAAATAAATGAATAAAATAAATTTATCTTATTTTATTTTCTTCTATAAATAATAATAATAATTAAAAAAATAGAATGACAGAAAAGGTGTCGGAAGGTAAAAGGTCACCTTGCCTTGGTGGGCTTTTGGTTTTTTTGTTTAAATCGAAAACGAAGTGAAGTGAAGAGAAGGGTTGCGACTCTCTCATTAAAACTTTGCACTCAAAAGGTGGAATCGCTCACCTCAGGTTCCCCCACACCCCGGGCCGACAGAGTGGTAGAGGGGTAAATCACGGTTTAATCTCACTCAGTTCTTCAAAGAGGGGGCCTCGTGCCCGGTGCGCACAAGGAGCCACCATATTGGATAAAACTCTCACACTGCCGCTGCCGGGATTCGAACCTAAGACCTTATACTCAATAACCTCCCTGAAAATTAGTTGAGCTACCCGTGCGGGCTCTCTCATTAAAACTTACGAAGATAGGTTGTTGGTTTTTCACTTATTTTTTGGGCATACGTTTAAAGCAAAACAAAAAGAAGAGAGGTTGTGAAATCTCTTATTGTTGTAACGTTTAAGAAACGAATACGAGAGGTTGGTCTCTTATTTTTAACGTTTAGAAGAAAAACGTAGAGAAGTATTTGTTGCATCGTTTAAATTAGAGAAAAAAGTAAAATTGTTTTTTCTATTTTTAAAGAAAGAGTTTTTTAAAATCTTCCAAAGCCGAATGAAATGTTGAAAGTGAAATATATTTTTCAATGCAGAATATATAGTGATTTCATATTTTTAAAGATTATTACCGATTAATCTTCATAAATTTCAAGTATTTTTTTACCTATTTTAATTATTATTATGAATATGTAATAAATAAATTTAAGATTGCAAATTTTTTAAATTTCCGATGCGTATACAATTCTTTGGTAACCTTAAAAGATGCTCTAAGGTTCTCGCAGCAGAATAATTATGATAGCTAGATATTCAGTGAGTGTGTATGTCTTTTACAAACCTAATCGTGCAAGTTTGGGTTGAAGTTGTGACACGCAAATTACTTTAGACATCTGTTAATAAGTTGTAAAGAGTTTAATTACCATGATTAATAGAATAATTAGAAGATTCATTAACTTTGAAATCTACGTAGCGATAATGCGATATGCTTCACTAATAAAACAACTAATCCAATTATATCTAACATCTAGAAGACCATCTAATCAAAATACATCTCAAGTTGAAATATCATAAGTAGTCTTCGACCATTCCATGGAAAACTATATCAAATTATTTCTTGTGGTATTAATTTAGTGTTGGGAAATAATTTTTCATTATTTTTTAAAAATAAAGATCACTTTGATTTTAATTTGATCACATTATCAATAAATATAAAATATTAATTATATATTATATCTTATTATGAAATTTGATTTGTTTTCATTTTTTTACAAAATATATCTTTGAATAGTTATTGAAAACTATCCTAATCTACAATTGTTTAGCCTCTAACAATCTTTTTAAAAATTCCCTCATAAAATCTATTTTTGAAATAGTTATTGAAAACGCTATAAATAGTGTAGATTGGGGTGTACTAGAAATTTTACCCCTAAGAATCTACACTTATTTATAATATGGTTTGGATTTTTTAGTAATTTAATTAAAATAAATTTATAATTTGATTAAATTTTAATTATAATTACTATAAATATTAAATTCTAATTAAATCCAATTATTTCCTAATAAAATTTAATATTGAATATTAATTAATTTATTAAATTTCTTATTTTTGACTTTTAAATTTCTCAAACTATACAATCAAGATTAATTTGACTAAATTACTTTTTTTCTGTAATTGCTATTATGTTTAATCCTTATTTCTAAATATGTTGTCATTATTAAAACATTCTTATGTGTAATCCATTTATTTAATATATTGACAATAGAGATAAATTTATTTTTGATTCACCTAAATATTAGGAATATAAAGTGTTTTTTTATTACTAATCTTTATGTTTGTAATTCTTTTATAATTCAATCATTTAATCATATAGATATATAGAATAAATCTAGTCTCTACTTTATTTAGATTTAGTCATATTAGTTATTTAACATTAATAATTGATTCTTTTAATGATACTTGAAAATTATTTTCTAATTACCGTTCTATCTTAGTTAAGGATTTATCAAATCAATAATAATTAAGAAAAATAAAATTTTTTAATTACTTTAAGAGAATGAGTAATTTATCCATCACTCAATTACTTATGTATTATGTTCAATAAATATATTTTTAGCTGTATAGTTTTTCTCATTGTCTGTCGTCTAAGACTCATTCATGCCAGGCCAACTACTTAGCTGTATATTGTGTGGGTAATTTGTAAGTGTTTTAGCCTCTCACTGACCTCTATGGATATGAGCTATGTATCTCATCGATCCAAAGCTGATTCGTTTTGAACTCCTTGGATATTCCCTGAATAAATGTCATATAACACCTGTTTGGCAAGCTCCAGGACTAGGTTGCACACTGAATTTTGTACAGATGTTGAGTCAGCTGCTATATTTTGCGTAGAACAGAAACTGGATATGTCATGTTCATGGTTTTCTTGACCTGGTCATTCATAGTTGTTTCTTGTTCAAACTTGACAAATATTACTGTGTTTTTGCACTGCTACAAATTCTGATGTTTAATTATTTGCAATTAGTTTCTATTTTTCTAAAAGATGCCATTTTCCTCAACCTGGAGGAATACATCAATTTGTGATATGCTGCTACTGCAACTGGCAGAAAGATGTAATTTTTCCCTCTGGCTTTATTATGGCTGCTTTTCTTTATAAGCTTTGGTGGTATAGAGTTGGAAGCTACTGGAATAAATATTTCACCAGTTTTTCCTTGCAGGTTGACTATATCTGCAGTTGTATTTTCCTGTTTAGGATGCCAAGAAAGAGGGAAGGAAGAGCCAAAGCAAAACTTCAACCTTACCCCAAAAAAAAAAAAGACTTTGGAATATTGGTTGGAAGTCATTTCACTTTCTCCAGCTCCCTTGCAACTAAAGTTTCAGGTTATGAGTTTCAATCATTTGCTAGACCAACCAAAAAGGGTTAATCATAAACTATATGCCTTCTTTAAGACTGTCAAGATGTTGGAAGGAATACTTTTGCTGTGTGGCAAATAGTGGTTGGTTGCCATGTCTCTTTCATTTATTGCTGCTCAGAACAAACTCCCTGAAATTACGGGCACTAATTGTTGCTTACGTTTCAGCAGGAGATATTATTAAGAGGACCCACCCAGTTGTTGGTGGTCATTATTCAGGAATTGTGTAGACCACCAGAAAGAGATAATAAGCTGGACAAGATTGAAACAATGCATGTTTTTGCCCTTTTCCTATTCATGATGGTCTGTCTTGTTACTTTCTTGTGGCCTTCGTGACTACTTTAATCATCGATATGTTCTATTTTATGGAATCTATATCACAAGTTGACACACCCTTTATCTTATCTGGATGCCACTTGCGAATAACTCCTATTGCCTAACTTGCCTTTGGCTGGTGTGTCCCTTTTATTATGTATACATTGAAGTCTCTGGCTTCGCTACTTGATAGTTTACAGGCCTGAAGCAACCATATTATCAGTATTTTTTCTCCTGGAAGAGCTTTGATGGAGACTTGGTGAGAAATTTTCAGGAATTTCAATGTCTTCCTCCCAAGTACAACAGCACAATTTAGACACAAGAATACTTAAGAAAAGGGGATTGCTGTGTTTTTAGTTGTTGTATGTGGACTGTTGAAGGTGGTAAGTTCAATGCCACGGTTTCCCCTCATATTAACATCACATGTGGGAAGATGCGATGATTTTGTTAGTTATCTATTACAAACATCAAGAACCAAGCGATTTACGAGATACATGTACTAATCAAATGGCACATCACATTCATATATTAGTAACTAATAATCCAATGGATATTATAAACTGGAACTAATAGACAAAAGCAACACAACTTTTCACAGCAGGCCTTCTATTAGATAACTCGTGTATTTACAAAGTGTTATTATTAGATATGTCAAGCATACTTGCAACTTCTCTGAACAGCTGCATGTGTTCAATTCTTTTGTTCTAGCACAGGGTTAATACTTAATTACCCATTCATTATAAATATCAAGACTTCTGGCCATACTTCTGTGATTTTGACACTACAAAACTGTAGAGCCGTCTTACAGTTACTTCTATATACGGTATTCTGCTTGGCGCTTCATTCTAGGTTGAACAGTATGTACTTGCAGTAAACTTTGGCAAACAGGCTTAAAGAAAAAAAGGAGCTGTCAATAAAGATATTGCCTTCGTGTCGCTAACTCTATATGTGCTATCTGTTGCTGAAACTATATGACTGTGGAAATGCTGCTAGCTATTGCTGATGCAAATGGGCTCTCTGGTAGGTTAATTCCTTGACAGCTGCATTAAAAAAAGAAAATGAAATCAATTTCTCGGAATCTGATATTAAACACTGTTTCTCTTACAACAAAAGACCACGACTAAATATAGCTATGAAATCAGTAATAACGTAAGATCCTACTCTGGTAACAATAGCAAGAAGATAAACTAACTAAAAAAGATCCATCTGTTAGATGCTGGACTTACCTGTCCTGATCAATGTAATTACTATCGACAATTTTGGTTTTGTCATCGTTCCCTGAACCAGTGTTCAGAGCATTCAATATATAACCAAAGCGTTCTGCATATGGTAGATTGAAATTATTTCCAAGTACAATGTTGAGACTAGCTGGAATTGTGTGTATGTCTGCATGTAAAAATTAACAAATAAATAAAAGACAATTTAGTAACCTTCTGCGATTTTTAACCCATCCATCGAATAATCAAAATAGGATGGATCGGCTATTGGGTTCTGCACCATTTGTAGCTTTGCCAGACGTCTTCTCTCAAGTTCAAATGCCTGATCCTGCTCTTCAAGAAGCTGCTTACTTAGCAGCCCTGGTGTCTCGTATGCTCTTGGCACTATAAGAAATAAAAATATTCATTGGACAACATAAACAACCTTAACCGATCAAGCGATAAGTTATAAATGGTTTAATCAGTCAATAATGAAACGGAATGCCTTGAGTATGTAAGAGAATCCAACAGACTTTGAGTAATTAGGATTTTGAACAGTTTATATACAGACATTCAAGCTCCTTTTGCAATCTAAACAAGTTAGTTCCAATCTCTGAGTTTTCAAGATATTATGTAAGACATACTCATTGAATGAAGCTCAGTGTCCAAGTCTAAATAGTGAGGCGAGTAATACATCGGATGTTCAATTCTCTCATGATACTTCCTGCACCCAGAAAATAAAGAAACTAAATTCTCAAACTTTTCTTGTAAACAATAAATACTATACATAACAGCTGCAAGCATGCAACTGGTAGACTGCAAAATTATTTGAGTTTCCTAAGTTACAATCGAAAGCAGTAAGTTTTAAGGCATTGCAACAAATTCTAGCATTCCATATTTTCAAATTCATTAAGGATGGAGAATTATAATTCACCTTTCCAACAGTTTTGTTTTTTCCCTGTAAGGTTTAACAAGAACCCGAGCACCGCAGACAAAATGAGGATTTCCCTTTGCCAAAACCACCTTGACGGTATCTGCGCTTTCAAATGTTACAAAACCAAACATCCTTTTCTGTTGGCAGGGAATCCTCACATCCTCAACTGGCCCGAATGTGCTGCAAAGATTGCCCAAAATCAGGATAGAACTGATAAACACTGAAATTTGGAAACAAGAAAGCCTAGCAAGAGCTTCTTGAAAAAAATGAAAATTACCTGAAGTAGTTGGAGACATCATCTTCTGTAAAAGTGCTTTCTGCAGGAAATGTAAGATATATCTGGTGAGATCCACTAACAATTGGACCAGGGTCATTTCTATCACCCAGGTTATTCATGTATTTAGGAGCATCTTCAGCCAAAATTACAGCATGCTGTCCATGAGGTCTGCAAAAACAAGTTTAATACGTACATGAATAAATACTCAAATTCGATTGTATAATACAAGGAAGTTTCCATTTTGACCTGTCAATCAGTCTAATACTGTTCTTCAGTCTGGCAAGAAGCTTTGTCAAACTATAACCAGCCCTGCCATGTCTCTGACTCTCAGTAAGGTAGCCGTCGCCTTGAAGAACTTTTCCATATTTCTCATAGTACATCATTGGCAGAGAAGCAATTGACACAGGGTTTCCCTTTTTTGACTTCAAGAGTTCTCTAATTTCCATCTCCAACTTCTCTAATGATCCCAAGGATAAAACTTGGTCATCATTAACAGCATCAAACTTTAGGGGGAAGCTCTCTGAAATTTGACCATGAAAATACCTACAATTACTTCCATGCTTACAGTAACCTTTGTTGAAGTAGTGGCATGTCTTAACTGGGAATTCTTTTAGGCATGAATATCTCCGACCAGTTCGTCCCCCTAAGTTATGTATTGCAGCATCAGAATGAAAATAATGTTCTGGGAACAATGTGTTGTCCAAGCTGACAGACTCAAGCTGATCCTCTAACATCGATAGAGGAGCTTGCTTATGGAGTTCCGTGATGGAATCAGGATAACTCAGTGGCGTTATATCTAAATTAACCTTTGCAGCAACTTGTGATTCCCAGGAGAGAGTAGGCATCTGAAAGGAGCCAAAGGATCGGGATGCAACTGGCGGAAAGTTATCAAATGGAAGAACTTCTCTAGAAGTAGGTAAATTCATGGACGGTGGGATTGTTGGCGATAGTGCTTTTGGTCCCATGCATAATTCAGCTTTAGCCTTCAAGATCAGTTCTTGAATAACAGCATCAGCACTCATAGCCAAATTAATCATTTCCAGATCACTGCATTCTTGTATTAGAAGATAGCCAATAATCTTGTTAGCCATCTCTGGTTCCAATTTCTTGATTCTATTAAAAACAACCTTAATGGGCTCTGGAAAATCCATCTTGCATTAACAATAGTAGGACTAAGTATCTACACAACAAAGAAAAGAAAGGCAAGTGCGTCACATAATTTTGCACACAGATACTCTGTCAAGGAGAATGAAGGACCTTAAGGTTTTAAGATAAATACAAAAAGAAACCTACTTCAGAAACATATAATATGTATAATCAGTACAATGCAATATATACAGTAGGTACCACAAGAATGTTTCCATGTTTCCTCTAAAAGAGAAGTAAGGCCAAAACTGCAGAATCTAAGCCTCAATAACAACTTGCAGATCTTGTATATATAAAGAAAAGAAATGAGGTTCACCACCAGGTAAAAAGGTTCATAATTTCACCAGAAAAACAAAGAAATGCTAATATCAATCAAAATGTCTCCCTTTTTATCTCTTAATGCACAAATGAAAATGGGAATTTTATTCCAAAGCAGGAAATTGAAATTAGCTGTAAAAAATTCCCGTATTTTCCAAGGAAAAAGATGACGAAAAACAATTCTGTCCAATTTTATCAGTGTCCTCGAGAACATAAAGACATAAGCTGCCGCTTTCCACACTTGAAAGGGATAACTATAAACGGGACGGCTCGTTCAGAGACACAGAGAAGCAGAACAAGAAAGGGAGCGAAATGCTTCCTAAGTTGGGGACTTTGTAGCAACCATGAATTTGGAATCGGACGTCAATTAAGCACACAAAAACCAGAAAAACTTAAAAAGGCTAAAGCAGTAAAGAGTTGCAGATTCGACAACCTCTAGTTTGAAACCACAAACAATCCAAATAATAGAAACAAAAATAAACCAAGAAATTTCACGGTAGGAACAGCATGAAAATCACTTCTTAAATCCCACAACAATGAAAAAAATATGATAAAACCACTCGCAAAATGGAAACTTTTTCATGGAAAGCGATGCTCAACACAAAACCAAAAGGAACTTCACATACCAAGCAATTCAGGTTTGTAACGACTCTTTCACATAGCTACTCTAAGTTTGCAGAAGAAGAACCACATAACTTCCTTAAAGCCGTCTTCTTTCTACACTTACCAACTCTTACCACTCGCCCTCATTCCATGAAGCCATATTCTTTTCTTTCTCATCCTTCAAAAGCTAACATAAGCCGCAAGACGCCAACTAAGAAGAAACTGTCTTTGCTTCACTTACCAAACCGAACAATATATATAAAATTTAATTACGCAGTGCATTGTCAATTCTGATGGAGAGTGTCAAAAGATGAAAAGGCAATTCCAACAATCACATGTACACTCTCACTCACTGGCGCTCACGGCTTAACACTTGCTGTATTTAACTATTTATTGCTTGCGGAACTTGTATACTGAAAAAAAATCCAAACTTGTTTTTTTAATTTCTTAAACCAAAAAAGGGAAAGAAAAAAAACGATAAGCTATATTTTCTCCTTGATTTCCGAATTTGATAATAACAACCTTGAACATGGCTTAATTACTTAAATCACCCCTTGTCCATATTTTCCACTTACAACAACAACAAATACTCATTCACACATTCATCATGCATTATTCATATATTTCAAGAATATATTGATAAAAATTAAAAATAGGTTTTTTTATATAAATTTTCGGAAATTCCGATGTGGGTCAATTTAGGATTCCCACTGCACATGTTGGCAGCAGGAGACATGTTTTAGTGTGACGCAGACGTATTTAAATTTTCTCATCCTCTATTTAAAATAAAATGTAAAATAAAAGCCTCCTTAAATTTGGTACATGGACCATTTCACTAGGCACCAATCACTCGGTGCGGTCCACGAGAAGGACTCGTGCCATTCAAAATTTGCAGTTTTTCTTTCTCATAATTGTCAAATTTTTTTAATTTTTAATTTTTTTGCATCGATTTATTTTAATAATTTTTATTGTTAAAATTTGATCAATTTATTAATTAATCGATTAATTATTAATTAATAAATTTTTATAAATTAAAATGAATTAATTAATTTTTATTTAACAATATTTTTTTAATTAAATTTTAAAAGTTTTATAATAAGAGTGATCTTTTTAAATAATATTTTAAATCTTCTAATTTTATTTAATCTTTATCTAATTTTATAACGAAAACATCGATTAAGTACTATTGTCCTTTTTAACATTATTATGATAGTGTAATGAAGTTAATTATAAAAAAGCAGTCGTTTGTCCCCACATAAAGTAAATTATAGTATAAGAGAGCAACAAGCACAATATAAATATGTCTTTTTTTTGGAAGGATGACTATTAATTTATTAGGCCTTCTTAAGTGTTTTCTTTTAAGATATTTTAGGCCTTATTTTATTATAAAATTTTTTATAATAATTTAAAATTAAATAATAATTTTAGTTGGCTTAAGTATGATTTAAACTCAATTTCTAATACTTCACAAAATATCACTTTTTTTGAAAATAGTATTTGTATTTGAGAGAAAAGTGAGAGTATTGGAAAGGTAAAGAGGGGCAAATATGGAATATCAGCAGAGGGAATGACCCGATCTACTGGCCGGATATGTGGGGTTATAGTTATACATTATCAGTCAATATTTATTTATGTTTGAAAATAAAAATATCTATTGATGAGAGATTAGTGGGTAATATTAATTAACCATTTTGCTTTCTCTACTTCGGATGATTAGAGTGAGAATAGGGCTTATCTGTTGTGATTATCACTATCTTTTCTTTCACATAAAAGCTTTGACTTTTGACTTCCCCGCTTAGATCCTTTGAAAGATATTAATAACATCATCGTCGGTTGAAGGCTAGTTTCGAATACATCAAATAAAGCGTTAATCTAGCGTATTAAACTAAAATTATTGTCGTTTTCAATGGTGACTGTACTATTCATTCCCTATTATTATATACAATCATGGAAGAGGCCAATGATTATTATTTACTTGAGAGCTTAATTGTCTCCATCAACTTGAGAGCTATATCCTATTTTTTCATTTCCTAATTGTCCGTGTCATCCCCTCACCATTAAAGTCTTCTACGCTTAGTTTAGCAAACTCTTATAGTTATAAGCAATTTAAAATAAAAATAAAAATTAAATTTAGAGGAAAGAACTTTTGGAATATAAAAACAAGTTAAAACCATAATATAAGATAAAAAGTTTAAAATTACTGTCGTAAAATAAAATCAGCTAAAGATTAAATAATATAATTGAAGAATATTGTCGAAAAATTTAAAATTTAATTAAAAAAATATTGTTAAAAATTAATTGATTTATTTTAATTTATAAAATTTTATTAATTTATTAAAATTGATTGATTAATTAATAAATTTTTCAATTTTTAATAATATAAATTATTAAAATAAATCAAACTAAAAAATTAAAAATTATACATTTTTTCTTCAGATGGATGATACACATTACGTATCTTTTATAGGCTGTGATATTGAATGTTCCCTTTTCATTTGAAGTTGCAAGAGGACGCGTAGGCCTAGTCCATCTCTCGTCAGCTATAATTGGGCCTATCTTACCTGAAACTATTTACAAAGTTTCAGTCTCCAGCTTAACCCCAATCTTTTTATAAAAGGCTTATCATATTATCAATTAACAAGAAAACAAAATTAGGAAAAAAAATAGGAACAGGTCGGATCGGATCTAACAACAATCCGAATCAGCAACAAAGAGGGTTTATGAATCGCTTAATAAGTCCGGCCGTGTATGAGCTGTCGTTTGTCACTCCCAATCTCTTCTTGTTCTTCTTCTATTTCTTCTTTCAGTCGGATCTAGGATTCTTTTGTCTATTTGATTTCTAGATCGAAGCTTGAGTGGCATCTACAAATTGTACAGCATTTTCTGGTTGAATCCAAACTAGGTTTCCTGTAATTCCCTAGGGTTTTTATCACTGCGGATCTGATTTCTTGGCTTTGCACTCTGATCAGGTGGTTCCCTAGTTCATCTCAATTGCGTATCTGAAGAATTTAATCGTCACAATCGTGTTCGATATTTTAGTTGTGGACTACTTCACTAGTTTTCTTAAAGTGTTTGATTTGTTTGTTGAATCTGGAATTATTTGTTTCGTGGGGATATGGTTCAGTGCTTGTGGAATTTTGAATTTAATCAAGATGGTTTTTCATAATTGATTTGCGTAGTGCGGTGTTTATGGTTCAATTAGCGCACGGTTAATCTGAAATCATTATCAGCTCAAAATTATGGAATCTGAAGTAATCATCAGCGCGGTATCATGGACTGTGAGATGGAAGGCAGGAGCTAGATGGATCTAGATAACTGATTTAGCTGCCGGAACTCATTCTAGAGACACCGGGCTTTCTGATACATGTTCTATATTATTTCCTTTTGGGTTTTCTTTGTTATATAGATTTAGTGACGTATTATTTGGTTGTTTCTGAGGTAGCAATTTTATTAGATTCGGCCTAGCTGCTTTTGCTAGACCGAACACTGTGCTTCTGTATTGTCATTTAACTGGTGCGAGTTTACTTTATTATGTCATCAGATTCTATTATGTTGGGTTTAATTCTAACCTTATTAGGATGGTGGAGTGCTATCAACCAGACTACCACGATATTTCTTCATACCTGCTCCAAGAATTATTTGGTGGAAAGGAAGAATATTAGATGAAGACCATTGCTGCCAATGCATATGGGATCTTTAATATTCGAGTACAAGAGAAACAGAACACACATACCAAAAACTGGTTTCAGGACCATACAATTTTATGACTTTATTTGTGTAAAGACATATGTATCCATTTTAGTGATTGCAATGAGGAATCCTTAAGCTGTGTTATACTGTCTAATGGTGGGAATTGAGCTTGCAAATGCCATGTTGGTACCTTTCATATTACTGTCTAGTTGTGGTTCATACCATGTGAATTGCTTTAACCTTCTTAATGATTTTTGAAGTGATGGAATGGCTTTGTTGTTCTTGAGTATATCTAGAGATTATGACATGTATCATGACCTAAAGATATTAATGTAAAATAAAACCGATTTATCTTTTGATTTATGATTTATTCTGATATTAAGGTACTCTATGGTATGGAACTGCATAACCTAACCCTATTTCTCCCTTGATCCTGCTGTTGCAACTTTTTATATGCCATTTTAAACCGATTGAAGTTATGGGTGTAATAAATTGTCATCTTTGTGTTTCGGATGATGTGTTGCATCTGGGCACTATGACACAGCTTAACTTTCACCTTTTGATGAGCACTCTGTATATCTTGTTGGTGTTTGAAATGCGTTCTCTTTATGAGGTGCTTTTTCTGACTCTTATGATGACGATTATTTTCATACTTGCTTTGGCAGGCTAAGTAATGGAAGCATAGTTCCACCAGGTAGACAAAGTTGTTGTGTTGACAGCCCTGGGGATGGAAAATTCGAGCCAACCAAGTTTTCCTGGAACAGCTTCAACCACACCTTTTGCTACTACATCTCCACCTATGACACAATTTTCAAGTTCTGGCCCAGGGTTTGGATCAGAGACCAGTGGATTTAGACCTACTTTTTCATCTCCTCCCTCTACCACCACAACTTCTATATTGTCTCAGCCTGCCATTGGATCGGATGCTTCTGGATTTAGACCCCAGCCACCTCCCAGGTTTAATGATCCATCTGTGTCTTCTCCACCAACACAAAATGTACCTCCCACTATTGGAGCCTACCCACGTTTCCCAATTGCACAATATCAGTCTACACCTCAAGCCCCACCATCTCGGGCCCTGCCAGTTGGGCAAGTACCGTTTCAACTTGCTGCCGGCCAAGCAGCCTCCACACCCTCCTTCCGTTCACAAACCCAGGTTCCTCCAGTGGCAATGGGATCTCCACCAACAAGTGCAAATGTTCATCAGTCTTTGTCAGATTCATCAGTTTTTCAACCGAGGCCTAATTTTCAACCGGCTTTTCCACCAACAGAACCATCGTATCCCTCCAACAGACCTATATCACAACCACCTTTACCTGGATATGCAAAATTGAATGCAGTTTCTCAACCACCTCCCTTGCAGCCCCCTTTTCAAGCAGCATCTTCTCCTTTTGTTTCACATCAAGGAGTCTATGCTCAAACGCCACCCATGGGAACCCCTTTTGGTGCAAGGGATCAAATTCAACATCCAGGCTATATGCCTCCTGCTGGTGGCATCCAAGGTTTGGCAGAAGATTTCAACTCCCTCTCTATTGGGTCCGTTCCTGGATCAATTGATACTGGACTTGATTTAAAGGCATTGCCAAGACCATTGGATGGTGATGTGGAGTCAAGTTCATTGGGTGAAGCATACTCCATGAATTGCAGCCCTAGATATGTACGTCTTACTACAAGCGCTATACCAAATTCTCAGTCTCTGGCTTCAAGGTGGCATTTGCCTCTTGGAGCAGTTGTTTGTCCTCTTGCTGAAGCTCCTGACGGGGTTAGTGTGTGCAAATTCAAGTGAATTGACAATTTGGATATGCTAGAATTTATGAACTCATATTATCTTCTTATATACTGTTCTTGTTTATCCAGAATGATGTCCCAGTAATTAATTTTGTTAAAACGGGTATCATCCGTTGTCGAAGATGTCGTACTTATGTCAATCCATATGTAGCCTTTACTGATGCTGGAAGAAAGTGGCGCTGTAACATATGTTCTCTACTTAATGACGGTACTCTCTTATTATCTGCTATTGTTAATTAAAGAAGTCTATCTCTAATTAGTAGCCTTGTGCTCGTGTTGATTTTCTAGTAGGTGAATCTGATTTCCCGTCTTCTTTTGTTTGAGGAATTGTGAACTACGGTTTGTGGATTTGCATACAAAGTTTGGAGCATAATAATTGTAATTTATCACATACTTCTAGAATTGTGCTTTTTGAATCAACAATTTGAAGATTTGTCTCTACTTAATTTTCTCTGATTGTATTCAATTGGTAAAAGCATGCTACATTTTGACTTAATTCTATGTAATAGTTCAGAGCTATTTGGAGTCATTGTTTATATTTTTTATGTGTAGCTACAACATATTATGAGAAGTTCTGACAATTCAAAATATACAGTTGTCCTCTTTGCTTATGAGAATACAATTATGAGGAATTCTTTTGCTCTACTGATCTTTTTCTTTTTGACATTTGACATCCTCTGATTTTGAGGCTTGCTACAATTTAGAGCAAGCACATGCTTTTGACTGTTGTCCAGGTGCTAATTGGTTTACCATCTGATGGCTTAGTGCTGTGTTTTATTGCCTTTTATCATTCATTTTGTTGAACTTCTTACATAATATTTCCTCACTATTTGGGATTGGGACTTAATTATCAAAATTAATATTTTCAGCACGGCTGCACTTCCTTTCTTCACAGTGTCTCTGTTGTTATTCTTAATATTCTGTCTGCAAACATGACTGATGAACCGTTATAATTCTCATTTTCAGTTCCTAGTGAGTATTTTGCCCATTTAGATGCCACTGGCAGAAGAGTTGATTTATACGAGAGACCTGAGCTCACACAGGGTAGCGTGGAGTTTGTTGCTCCAACTGAGTACATGGTGCGACCACCTATGCCGCCACTATACTTCTTCCTCATTGATGTTTCAATATCTGCAGTTCGAAGTGGTATGGTTGAGGTAAGTTCTTCAGTTAAGTTGTGCATTCTATCACCAGTAATTTTTCTTGCGCATAGAAAAACTTGTTGAAAAGACATCTCAAGTATGAGTCCTATAGGTTGTTGTATCTGTTCATTCATTAATGTGAAGAGATTTTTGCACGACCAAGTAATGCAACATAGTGTTTTTGGAAATGATTTCTTGTTTGTTCTAGAGCCTGTTGAATAGTTTTAATTGATTCTGTCATTTCACCAATTCAGACAAAATAACAAGCTAATGAATCGCCTTCCTGTGCCACTGAGTTTCCCAATCAAATTCATCATAATAGTCATAATCATCAACCTTATGAAAAATTTTGGGTTGCCTTTTTTATAAAATCAAAAGGAGTTGCTTTGGCATTTTTTAATGCACTTTATTTTGCTAATTACTAGTCACAGGTGCACGACTAGCTGCCTTTGTTTAAAGCTATATTTACCTTTAAGTCTTATTGTAGATTGTGGCATGTGATAGTGCATGCATGCACACAATGTTTTATCCATCTTGACTTTTGACCTTGTGCAGGTTGTAGCTCAAACTATTAAGTCTTGTTTGGATGACTTACCTGGCTTCCCCAGAACACAGATTGGTTTTATCACGTATGACAGCACAATCCACTTTTACAATATGAAGGCAAGAATCCTCAATTACAATAAGCCTTAATACACTTTTCATATTTGTTTGTCTAACCTGACAAGTCAGCTGATAAATAATAATATTTTCCTGGTGGCAGTCATCTTTAACACAGCCTCAAATGATGGTGGTTTCAGATCTAGATGATATATTTATTCCATTGCCTGACGATCTCCTTGTTAACTTGTCCGAATCGAGAAGTGTGGTAGATGCATTTCTGGATAGCTTACCGTCCATGTTTCACGAAAATATGAACGTAGAATCTGCTTTTGGTCCTGCTCTAAAATCAGCTTTCATGGTTATGGTATGTATTCCTTGCATGTACTACTACTACTTTGTTTACATATAGGTGCATATCAAAACTGTTGAAGTATAGTGCATAAAGGTGTTTGCTTTTGTGGGGAACTAATTTGATCATGAGAACTAATTTGATCCACAATAGGTGAAGAGGAGTGCTGTATATGGACATGCGCCCTTCATTTTAGGAAACCTTTTGTCATTGTCTAATCAGTCTTCTAAGAATCTGGTTGCTGTCTATTCCCTTCTAGAGTTGTTTGTTTATTCAATAACATTCTCCTTTGTTTCCTTCCTTGCAGAGCCAACTTGGCGGAAAGCTGCTGATATTTCAGAATACAATGCCATCTCTTGGTGTTGGCCGCTTAAAATTGCGTGGTGATGACGCTCGTATATATGGAACTGATAAAGAATACGCTCTTAGAGTACCAGAAGATCCATTCTATAAACAAATGGCTGCTGATTTCACCAAGTACCAGATAGGAGTTAATGTGTATGCTTTTAGTGACAAATACACTGATATAGCCTCCTTAGGTACGCATATGTTTTAGCTTGGTATATATTCTGACCAAAGGGGAACTATTCATTTAAAATTATGGGATTCATGCAGCTAAACTGATGTTTGGTTTCTGCATTTTTCTTTCCCCCATACTTGCAACTGTTATGGCTTCCGGAAATTGAGTTTTCACCCATACCTTGTGAAGTTCTGAATAGCTGATTAGTATGATTGAATGATATCATATGCTACATTATTTTGTTTGTTGTTCTTATCATTTCCTGAGGTACAAATTATGCTTCTTTCCCATACTTGTGTTTCTGGGTAACTTCCCAATCATTCTCTGTAAGTTTCTATTAAATGTTTGAATCGAGTGTCTTCTGTTTTTTTTTTTCCAAATATCCCTTATTTTCTACATGTTGATCATGTGAGACTTTTTTTTCTTTTGAAAACTGCTACTTTTATTTCTTGATACTCACTTAGCAGTTCTAATAACATGTTTAAAGTGATGGTCTTTCTCCTACTTGAGCCGCTTTCTTGGCCTCTTCTTCACATGGATCTTATTTCTCATTTGGATGCATTAAGTTTAACAATTTTCAAAATCTCCGTTTAAAGCTTGCTGATTAGTTCTTTAATGATTTTACATATTGATATCTATTTTTACAGGTACTCTGGCTAAGTATACTGGAGGACAGGTTTACTATTACCCCAGTTTTCAATCAGCTATTCATGGGGAGAAGTTGAGACATGAGTTAACCAGAGATCTTACCAGGGAAACTGCCTGGGAAGCTGTCATGCGCATAAGATGTGGAAAAGGTCTCTCTATCTCACTCTCTTGCAATGTATTATAAGCTATACATCTACAACCATGTACCCCTCTGTGTGTTTTCTTTAATTGTCAACTAAAAGAGGAAGCTGATTTTTCACACTGATTTTGTCCTGTATATGAAGGAATTCGGTTTACGTCATACCATGGGAACTTCATGCTAAGGTCCACTGATTTATTAGCTCTTCCAGCTGTTGATTGCGATAAAGCATATGCAATGCAGTTATCACTTGAAGAGACTTTACTGACGACTCAGACAGTATATTTCCAAGTTGCTTTGCTGTATCCTTTGAGTGCAATTTTGTTTGGTTGAATCGTGCAGCTTAGTCATGTATGCATTTATAATGCAGTATGCTGTTTTAATTCCCATTTCATTTTGTAAAATGGCCATAGAATTTGAGAGGTCTGTTTGGCTGTTGCAGTCACCTTATTGTCACGTTGATAAATGACATGCTAAGCTAATCCACATAGGATCATCAAACGATGTGTCATATTGCTTCCTACCTGTTTTTATAATTCTGGATACATTCCAGTGATTTGTTTCATAGTCCAATATGGATCAAGATCTCTTTGAAGAAAAGGAAAAAGAAACAAAATTTTTTGTTAATTCTATGTCAGGTCTCTTCATAAGCATTGACATCTTCTGTTTTACATTGCTTTCGTTGACCTCCTCATCTTTACTGAGGATTCATTTCAGTTTCACTGGTTACTCTGTGTTGCTTGTCAAAATTAGTAGTGCCGCTTTTAGACTGACTGGAGAATGTTATGATCAGAATTTTCTTGGTCCATCATTTCCACTGTCTGAGGATAATCATTGTCATTTTATGAGCTTGTAAGGCCGGTTGAAGTCCCCAGTAAATGGGAAAGGGCTATAAGTTAGGTAAAGGTATGGTCAAAGGCAAGAGCAGTGGTTCTTTCATCCAGAGCCAGAGTAGATTCACTATTTATTGAAAGATGAAAGGAGAATTTTTATAATCAGAATTTTCTTAACCATTACAAGTTATACTGCATCTTGCGGAGAGAGACGAATTAGAGTACACACAGCAGCAGCTCCAGTAGTTGCAGAATTGGGGGAGATGTACCGCCAAGCTGACACTGGTGCCATTGTTTCTTTGTTTTCTCGGTTAGGTAGGTCTAGACTTATTTTAGCACTGAATAATATATCTTGACGTTGAGATTAGTTTGCTGAGGAATTTAAATATTTACAGCAATTGAGAAAACTTTGTCTCACAAGTTGGAAGATGCAAGGAGCTCTGTACAGCTAAGGATTATTAAAGCTCTGAGAGAATATAGGAATCTTTATGCTATGCAACATCGATTGGGGGGAAGGATGATATATCCAGAGTCTCTGAAGTGCTTACCTTTGTACGGATTAGCTCTTTGCAAGTCTGCCCCTCTCCGTGGAGGGTATGCTGATGTTCAATTGGATGAACGTTGTGCTGCTGGATTCACTATGATGGCATTACCTGCTAAAAAACTGTTGAAGCTTTTATATCCTAGCTTGATAAGATTGGATGACTGCCTTTTGAAGGTAAACTATTTTCCTATACTTTGACAGGAACTACTAAGGTCCTGTAACCTTAATGATGACGACAGATTTTCATCTCATTTCTTCAGGCATCTGTCTTCTCTGGTGACATAAAGAACATATCAAATAGATTGCCACTAACAGCAGAGAGCCTGGATTCTCGAGGCCTTTATCTATACGATGATGGTTTCCGCTTTGTTGTTTGGTTTGGTAGAATGCTTTCACCTGATGTAGCCATGAATTTACTTGGACCAGATGCTGCAGCAGAACTATCAAGAGTAAGCACTGTCGCTTCCATTCTTTTTGTTGAAATTAAACTTTTTGCAGATCAAGAGTAAGCACCGTTACCTCCATAGTTTCTGTAGATCAAGAGTAAAATTTGTCACTTCCACAGTTTTTGTAGATGGGGAGTAAGGACTATCACTTCCATAGTTTTGTAGATCATGAGTTTTTTACCTCCAATCATTTAGAATTGATATGAGTGGTCATGTTGTTTAAAAAAGGATGTAATATTGTTATTAGTCTTAAGTCATAATGAGCTAACACGATCTTTTTTATATGAATTTTTTCTTGGATATGTTGGGAATTATTCTCCAAGAATTAAATTTAAATTAATGTTTGTCCATAAGGGCAAAGGTAATAAGTAAAGGACTAGCAACTGGTGTGTGTATCTACTAGAGTAGGCTTTATTGAACTATGCAGTGAAATTGCAAAATTCTTCCGCAAACTTTGTTGTTGTTGATGGAGTACCTTGTACGTCACCTTGTTCCTTCCAAATCTTGGGAGTAAACTGCCATTACTTGTACTGCGATTGATATCAAGAGTAACTTTGTTGACTTGTATTGCTGGGTAATTCAGGTTGCACTTCGTGAGCAAGATACTGAAATGTCAAGAAAGTTAATGGGGTTACTCAAGAAAATAAGAGAGAATGATTCTTCTTATTATCAGCCATGTCATCTTGTAAGACAAGGTGAACAGCCCAGAGAAGGCTTTCTCCTTCTTACGAATCTTTTGGAGGACCAGATTGGTGGTGCCAGTGGTTACGTTGATTGGATGCTGCAACTGCATCGTCAAGTTCAGCAAAATGCATGATACACAGGTAGTTGTAATAATCTGCTTTTGAGGAAAACTAACGACAAAGTTAGTCCAAAGTCAGTTGAAGGTTATTTTTCAAGATTTTGTTTGGTTCAATAGAAAGATATCTTTTCAATATTTTGATTTAGATGCTAATTTATCTATATCCAAGTTATAGATACACAATCAATATCACATGTTTATATTCCCCCTATTGTTTTTCTTCTTTTCTTTTAAAGCTGTATATAGTTCTTTGTTGTTGTTAGGCCCATTATCGATAGAATCATGACCTTCATCTTGTTACAAAGTTGTACATTTTAAAATTCCACTCTCTTATGAAACAGTATGAATTCCTAGATTTTGATATGGGTGGAGAGTGTGGTGGTGCGAAGCAAGCGATTCTAGTTGTTTCTAAGTTGCTAGTTCCAGATCTGGATAGGTTTCATACACTAAAAGCACTTTCCGATTGTGATTTCTTCTGTTATTCAGGTTTGCAGATTGGCTTTTCTGAACTATACCACATGTAGAGTGATGGAAGTATTTCTTCAATGTTATAATATCTGGGGACCCATCCATGGGATCACCACAAGAATATGGATGGTTGAGTCCAAATTATCATCACATCATTTTATTTGGATCATCAAAAGATACAATAAGTAGGAAAGATGTACTGCTTTTGTAGAGATCAATATGGTGCCTCAGTTTTGACATTGAAAAGTAAAATGCAGATCAGATGTTCTTGCCATTGCACTATTATGTTTCTACGTTTCTTGCCCGATAG
>JANQAP020000593.1:127255-141423 GCA_026874005.2 Erythroxylum coriaceum | reverse complement strand
AAACTCCCAAACAAATATACGCTAAATCCGACCTAATCCACTTAAGAAATTACCTTGTTTCAACAAAAATAAACCCTAATTGAAAATAATTTATAGAAGAACCAAATCCTAATTAACAAAAAATTAATAAGAATTTTACCGACAAAGAGACATACTCGTGCACGCAAATTTCATAGATGGGTTCTGTATCTTTTAATTTAACCAAACATATCTGAAACAGAAGCCGCCAAGTGGTCACAGACATATACAAGAACAACGTAGCTTCAGAGACTTTCAACCTGCTTGCATTTTCTCGTCTACTTTCTTCTTCGTTTCCCGTCTCCCAAACGGCCGAACATGTTTTGAAATCCCAGTTTAAATTTCAGTTCTTTTCGTTTCGCCAACTCGTCTCAAAAGGGTATTGTTTATTTCCCTCTTTTGTTTCTTGTTTAGTTCTGTCTCCACATTTGCTCTCTGAATTTTGTTTTTTGGATGATGCCCGTGAGAATTATTCGCTAGCTGTTAATGCTTTTCCTTACTTTTTTTTTTTCTTTCAGTGATTTTTGCTGGGTTGTGATGAGTTAGCTTTGATGGGTCAATTGAATATAGGAGATTTAATGGATTATGTGAACATGGACTGGAGTGAGGCTTTGAAAAATTATGAAAGTGTTATAGAATCTGGGATTGTGAGCATGCAAGTAAAAGCCACAATCAAGCTAGCCCATTTGGCAAAGCATGTACCTTTGCAGATATTGGCTAGAACTATACCAGTTCTTGCCAAGCTTCTTGAGAGCAGTAGTTCAGACATGTCAATACAGCCCATCCAAGAAGCGGCTGCTTATTGCCTTAAGCGTGTTGCTTGTCGGGGAGATGGTGCCTTGGCTGTAAACATCGGTCAATCTGGTGCTACAAGTACAATATTAAGGTTGTTGCCCCGGTGCAGTGATGGTTCCCGTCAAGTTCTATTGAGATGCCTTTGGTGTCTTGTTAATTTTGATGGTGGAAATCGTGTGATTGTGGCTAGAAGTGGTGGATTGAGCATCACGGTGCATTTATTGAGCTCCTATATGCATGATGATAGGCGGTACTTGTTAGAAGTTTTGAGTGCTTTGGCGTTGTTGAGAGAGGTGAGGCGGGTGCTCATTAGATTAAGAGGACTGAGGTATCTTGTTGAAGCAGCTAGGTTTGGCTGCTTGAAATCAAGAGAAAGAGCTTGTCAAGCATTAGGATTTCTTGGTCTCATGAGACGAGTTAGGTTTATGCTTTTTGAGCTGGGTGTTGTACCAGTGCTTGTTGAGTTGTTTCATTGTGGAGATAATACAACGAAACTCATTGTGGGTAATTCCCTTGGTGTGATTTGCACTCATATACATTTAATTAGGCCTCTTGCTGAGGCTGGGGTCATACCTTTATATGCAGAGCTTCTTCAAGGGGCTGATTTGAATGGTAAGGATATCGCTGAGGATGTATTCTGTTTACTAGCTGTTGATGAAGAGAATGCACTTGCTATTGCAGACCAATTGGTGAAAATCTTGAAAGAAGGTGACGATGAAGCAAAAATTGCAGCTTCTGATGTTCTTTGGGATCTCTCAAGTTACAAGCATTCAGTTTCTCCTGCTGGAAACTCAGGTGCGATACCAGTTTTGATTGAGCTTCTGCAGAATGACAATGAGAATGTCAGGGAAAAGGTTTCTGCGACCATTGTTCAACTTAGTTATGATGAGGGTGACCGAGTAATACTTGCTGATGCAGGTGCTGTTCCAGCTCTCATTGAGCTATTAGGAGATGACCTGGAGGAAATAAGGGATAATGTTGTGGAGGCACTCATCAATATTTCTGAAGATCAACAGCAACGTGATATAATAACTGAAGCTGTTGATGCCTCTACTTTTGCAAGTATGCAGAACAGGCTGACTCAACTTCGTTTGTCCGACGAGCAAATGGCAAGATCTATGAGACGGATGAGTATTGAGCAGCTAACGTGGGATCCGGATGGCCTCTAATATGAGAGACAAGAAGTACCAAGTCTTTTAACTTAGATGTGCATTCTGTATAGGTCCACAACAACTGGTCAGATTTTCTCCGTCTGATCACCTTAGACCTTTTCTTTTTTGTTACACCCCTATACATGTATTGAATGAGGAAAATAATATCAGCAATATTCTGTGCAAATTACCTGTGCTGAGAGAATTATACAAAGAAATCAAAGTGTGTTTTTGGAGCAGCATTGTTTCATTACCATTTATTAGCCATCAGTCTCTTTCAGATCCTTGGATGTCAAGATATCTTGAACAGGGTGGCAGCTGCATAAACTTAGCATTAAGTTATTACTCGAATTTGATATTAGGTTTTTTTAGATGATCCCATAGAGATTGTATTAACTAAATTAACTGCCAAGTCATGGGTTTTGAGCTAAGTATACATATCGGTGCTGGACTTATTTCGGTTGCAATGACTGAAGAAAATGTACGTATGTCGGTGCTGGACTTGTTACTTGAATAGTTAAAGACACTGGCTCAGCAGCACCATTTTAAAGAGAGAATAGATTTTGGACTTCCCTGCCGTCGTTTCAGGGAATGCTGCTGGTTGTCCCTTCGTGGGCATACGATAAAATTGGAATGCTACAAAGTAGATTAACATGGCCCTTGCGTAAGGATGACACACAATTTGAAAAATGGTGAGAAGAACGTTGCAACATAATGGATTTATGCATAACTTTGCAGCATATCTAGTATATCTATCATGCTATTTTTTTAATAACTTTGTTTTCTAAACTTGCTTCACTTAAATGAAGATTGTTAGTTTTTTTTAAGTTGTTATTATTCTATTTTACTTATTTATTATTACTTTATTCTAATTATTTATTTTTATTTTTTTATATATCTAGTTTTTTTTAAAAAATCTTCATGTCACATTTTTATGTGAATCTTATTGGAAACAACCTTTTTACTACATAAGGGTAAAGCTGCGTATTATCAGACCTTTCCAGATTTTACGTTGGTGTGAGATTCAATAAAGTGTTGATGATGATATAATCAACTTTTCCAAACTTTCTTCCATAATTTTTATGAGTCATTTTTCCTCTAATTTTTCCCACGATTTTTTTTTGCACATATAAACTTTTACATTGAGAGATTTTATCCATGTTTTGTCTTTGTTGGTTGTGTGCTAATAGTGCAGTGATCATGTCTTTCACATTAATTCTCTTTACTTAATGTGAGCGTGTTCATTATTCATAAGAAAGCGGTAGAATCATTGCTTTATCCTCCTTCGCAATAGTCAGTTCGAGCCTTGACAAGTCACCAACTGTTTGATCGAATGCATTGATAAGAAGTACCAAATTTGTTCACTTTTGCACCTTTAGCCTGCATGATTTCTGTTTAATATACAACTTCAACGTCATTTAAAGGTTGTATGTCAGAACATGTTTGCCAAAAGACTTCCAAAAGAAGCCTACATTCTTTAAGAAACATTTTAAAATTACACGTGCATGTATACGAGTCATATACAACAAAATGTAACAAAATTGAAGACTTACATGAAAGGTCACCAAACAAGATTGAAGAAGGTACAGGACTTGATAAAAATCCAGTCAAGTAAAGAAATCACATGAGCGTTCAAGCACTTGGCTTTGGATCATAAATCACCGCTTTATACAAATGACAGGTCGATGGACTACAGAAGTTTGCGTTACTTTTCTTTGAAGTCTTCTTTATCTTCCTCAAAGAAGTGGTCAGTCAATCAGGCCGCATCAACCCCCTCTCCACTCAACACGACCTGTCTTCACCTTCTACTGCCACCAGGAGAAAAGAAAAGAGAGGGAGATTGGTTCTGCTATCTCATAGCACCCTAATCAAGCATTTAAGTGGAGAGATTTTATGTGTTGAATATAGATTAAAGTACAGCTGTTGTACTCGTTTTGATGGTAGCGTTAAACAATGTTATTAGGGTTTCTCCAAAAAATACAATTTAAATCAAAACGTGCCTCTTCAAGTTAGGCAAAGTAGGACAAATGGAAGAGCTACAAAGGAGGAAAAGCTCATGACTTTGCTCGGCAGAAACCTTCACCCACTTTAGATAAGCCAAAATGGATTCTATGTATACCGTGCACACAATAGTAGCTACTTAAAATATCAGCTACTCTTGAAGTGACATTGCAAATTGCAATTTTACGGCGGAGATAGGATTCCGTTTCCATTTCTTCAAAAGCAACTTTGAATATGGAAACCTTGTTTATGCACACCTGTGACTAAAAGTAGACCTATATCGTAAATGGTCAAGGGATTCTAAAAATCTTTACTGGGGCCAAGCATAGTACCCAGTCAGACCATCTGTTTCAAGACATACGGTGAAGGTTTTTGTTTCATTTAGACATGACTAAGTGATGGAGGAATGTGTGTTTGGCTCTATTCTGCAATAAAATATGGCCATAGGTTGGTATGGATATTTAAAATTCCAGAGCTTGGAGACAATTAGGCTATGACATTTCTAAGGGATAGAGTAGGTTATCTTTAAGCATGCGTCTACCTCCAAACTAATACCAACAAGAGGCGGGTGTGATTTGGCATACATAAGGATCCAAACAGGAAGAGTGAAAAACTGATGTATCCATATCTCCAACTCTATTCCCTCCATGCCACTCCAATCCAAGTAGTGAAAGACAAATCGGAAAGTGCAGAGAGAGAAAGAGAGAGAATGAGGGGCTAAGAGAGATGTTTAAGCAATCTTGGTGGGAGTGAGCCTTGGGCATTGGTGGGGGTTCACTTTCTCTCCTTCCCATGAAAGGGTTAAATCAAGAAAACATCAATACCAAAAGTCATTCCCTGTTGCAACCATTGTCCTGTCTCCATATCAAGTTCTCTTTTTGCACTTCAGAGAAAGGTGAAAAGAGAATGTTCAAAGCTAATACAAGTAATAAAAAGAAGCCACCAAATGAGGCACCATCTTCTCCAAACTTCAAAACCATAGTAGCTCAAGGAGACAAACCGACAATGTATCACCCAAACTTTTATTCCTCTCACAATGCCCTTCCAGAAACTATCTTCCAACCTTATTTCAACTTTTCTTAAAGCCAATCTTCCCAATAGGAAGTTGTTCAGCCTCTTTCCACATCCACCAACTCAAGAAATCTTAGCTAAACCACGTCTTTATTTCTTAGGTTTTAATCAGTTCATAGTTCTAATTTTTCCCATTCACCTCATTCAAAATCTACCATAGAGGCTCATACTAAATGAAATGTAGCATACACACAAACAACAGGCCCTATATATAGCCCCCCCTACAAATAAAGGAGCCTCACAAGCACTACCAACATTATTATCAAATCCCCCCAATGAACAGGCAAAGTTGTGATCCTAATACCATTACTCACTCTTCCATCGCGTTGTTGCAGGAGAGGTTTAGGCAGTTAGAGAGAGCAAAGGAGATGAGGCAACAAAGGGAGCTCGTAAGACTGTTCTCATCGGTAGACAAAGTCAAACCCGCTGCAACTTACGAGCCATCTAGGTTGTTTTTTCAATCTGAATTAATCCTCCCAACCAGAGAGGCCCTTCAAGCCTCTAACTACCTCCAATCAAGCCCCCAGAGCAAGCATATTGATATGCCTATCAATGCAATTCCAGATTCAGCATATTTTAGGTCCACAGTCAGTCTTGGGCACAAACAAAAAACCTTTGAAGAATCAGATGTTGATACCTCACTTCATCTCTGAAAAAAATTTTAAATGTTAGTGTTTACTATATTATTGTTCCTTTTCGCTCTTTGAAAGTCCTCTACCTCCTTCATGGAGATGAAAATCTGAAGGCAAAAAGATGAGACAGAGAGAAGAGAGAAATGTAACTACCATCTACTACTGCTACTTATTTTCTGCTTCATGTTCAGCAATTACAATGGAATCGGACAGACTACCCTCAGGTCTCTTTTGGAAAGAATCCTCATCAGAATCAATACCATCTAAATCTTCATCACCACTCCATTTTCTCTTCATGATTCTAGGAACTAATCGAGTCACTTCTTTGGTTTCTAACTTTGCACCATTGTTATTTATTCGCTCAAACCGGACAGCACTGACCTTCCTGGCATTTCCAGCTAATATCTGCAGCAAAGACACATTTGTAGAATATTGAATGGTAAATGCTAAAACGGCTGCATGATAAACAGGTTTCCTTGACTTGCATTTTCACTTAGATATGCAAATGGTACTACAAAGAAACCAAGAATATTAGTCCCTAATTTTGTCAGTGTTGACATGCAATACACACCATGCTTCAGTAAAACATCGATTATATCAAAAAGCCTCGCATCAAAATAATGTAGCACTTTGATTGCCTAATAGAAAGCGGGAAGCTTTCAGAAGAAACATGTTAACTGATTTTTTGACGTGTGAGTTTGGATGCCTCAGCAATACCAATAGACAGCTGGCAGTGATATAGAATACCTTTTCTGGAGCAAGTAAACTTGACTTGGAACATTGAGATGCAATGTCATTTTGGTTAAAACGCTTTTTTTTCTAAATTTTTGCAAGTCCCAACAGGTTTGGCTCATATTGATCTTAAATGTCACAACAAGGCATTATACCAAAAATTAAATAGATAGAGGACAATGGATTTGATGTACAAGTGTTATGAATTGTTAGGCGATAATTCAATACTGCATGATGCATGAGAAACCTAAGAAAATTAGTATCTCAGAAGAAAAATTGCTGATGATGAAGCTTCCTCATGAATACCAGTTAGGTCCAGATCATCTAGGAAAGATAAACCTTTGCATACGAGTGTTTAAACTATAATGTTGTGCATAGGTGCAAATATATTCATTCTCTATTAGTTTACACAGTGGGCTCCTATCACACGTACAAAGAGGCAGAGAAATCAGAAATCCATACCTCAAGTTTATATGCTTGATGTTTTTCCTTTGGATCTTCTCTATTGGCCTTGTCTTCAGGATGATCATCATCATCTTCTTCATTTGCTCTTTTCAGGGATATTTTGATGCTTTCACCTGTCCTTGGGATATATCCAAAAGCCTCACATATAAAACCTGATACAGTCTCGTATTGGTGACCCTACTCAAAGGGAAGAAAAAGGAGAAGGCATTGTTAATCATGTTTGAGAGTTTAGTTTAAAACTTATATATCGAAGAAAAATATTGCTATCATTCAACCAAAGAGTATCCAAATCTCCTTTAAGACTGCAAACAGGAAAATTGTTGGCAATACAGGAATCAATAGTTGCCCAATATAAAGATGACAGTATCACATAAAAATTCCTATCAGAAAATATTAAGCTAATGAATATGCTACTCGAACGAAAAGTAGGAAAGTACAGCAATCTAGGAGACTATGAGTTCATCTTTGTTTCCAGTAAAAGTTTGGTGAAAGAAGGCAAAAATTGTATCTTACAACAACATACCTCCGGCATTTTGATATTCAAATCTTCAGAGAGTTGATCAATAGACGTGTTGGCATCAACATCATATACTCCCTCTGCTCGCATTACAATATACCCAGTTTTTTTCTGTATTTCCTCCTATGATGTGAAGAAAAATTAAATGTTAGAATTAGCAGTCTCATAATGACCCCTTATATAAATATATGTGTGTGTGTGTGTATATATATATATATTTGCGTTCAGTAAAAAAAATGGTTTTACCTTTCCTTAAATGCCCTTCATTTTTATTTAAATTCTATTGAATAGAAATTTAAATTGTACATATCAATTATGTGAATAATTTCTATTCAAGCTTTTTCAATCCATTTTATTAGAGTAGATAATCTTTATTTTCAAAATGAGAATCTTTGTTTTTCTTTTTTCTTTTTTCATTTCTTAGTAGACAACAAAAGTTCTGGTGGTCTACTTTTGAATCATTTTCGTCGAAGATTTCGCCAACAATCTCCTCAACAACATCCTCCAGGGTTACTATCTGCTTGGTCAAAAAATAGAAGGAAATCATCGTTGGATAAAATAAAAATTAACACCTTCTACAACAAATTGGGTACTTTAAACTGTTCAATATTGATGATCTATGTGGAAAAATTAACTTATAATAACAAGATTTCAGCTAAGTATTTAACTACCACGACATTGTTCATCAGCTTTGCACAATAAGTAAGCAACCCTAATTATCAGGTGCCACTTTTTTCCAAATAGTCTTGTTCAAAACTATACTAATGATAGCAGACAGACGTACTTAATTGATCATGTGCATTGCCACCTAGAGGGGATTCCCAGCAACCAGTACATGCCAAAAGGTCGAGAACCATTCAAATCTATAGTATCTGCCTCCGTGAAATTAATTTGCAAGTGTTAAAAGATAATTGAATGAAATTTTATGTTCCAGTATCAGATAACTCCAACAGAGCAAAATATATTGCGACTACTCCTGCAAATTTCAAGTTCTTATGTTGCAAAGCTTCATAACACCGAATAACATTCACCACCATGTACATCCATCAAGTATGTAAACCTATTTCCAAATTAAAATATTCTAGTGATCTCCCTAAATAATAACTTTCAGAATTTTCAAAAAGAACTTGCTAGTAACTATAGCTTGTTTCGAATTCGAGACCATATAATATATGCACAGTCACCAAATATCAAACGGAAAAGATGTCTACTTAAGTAAATGGGTAACAAGATAATATACTTACTCCCACTGTTCCACCGTATTCATTCAGCACAACGGCCATATGAACTTTCCTGATGCGAAACTCTCTAAGAAGGTTCCAGACTGACATTGAATCTACAAAACCAAAAAAGCAATTTTATTTGCTACAAAATATAGGAAGAAACATCAATTGCAACCAACATCAATCTGCAGAGAACAAAACCTAAATCTGAAAAGATCTTTGAGGAGCATTGTGTGCTTCTCATGATGCACTAGTCCACAATTCTGGCTATGAGAAATGACAAACCTACTTCAGTATGGCATATAAGACCCCATTTCTTGTCCAAAATTGAGAGAATAGCCATCATGAACATTACAACCTCACAGGGATCACAGGCAAGTCACCTTTAGTTTGTTAGAAGCCATAATAATCTGGTCATGTTGGTACATTTGATCCACTTAATTGTACTAACTAAACTTCTTAATTTATGGTACCATCAACAATTTGTCAAAGCTAAACATCAAGTTTTGGATAATTGATATTAGCAACTTGAAATATCTCACCACGGAATTTGTTCATGATGATTAATGAAGACTCTGATGATAAGGCTGACAGGAAAGCAGCAAAGGTAACTAATTAAATCATGTTCTTATTTATGGAGTAAAGTTTTAAGGACCAAGCCTGACAATGACCAGCATCAGGTAGATATTAAAGAGTATACATGTACTACAAGCCATCAGACTTTAACTGGAGCCAGTTCAAGAATTACCAGGCACGAAAAATGCAGGTTTGTGAGCCATATCTCCCACAGGCGTACTTTCTAGTACATCACCCTTCAAAATGAAAAGTTATATAAATCTGCACACTATGAGATTGTTCCATATATTCAATAATGAAAGCAACAGTAAGCAAAGAAAAGGAAGCAGTAAAACTATAAGTTGCCTGACCTTCTGTACATAATCCAGCAGATCCATGGCATACGCAATACCCACAATGTTATCTATGCGTTGCTCAAAAACAGGTACCCTGTACTTATGCCAATCACACTTTTAACATGATGCAGAAAGAAATGCTATGCTAAGACATGGGAATTTTATACATTCTAACCTTGAATATTGATGAGTTACCCACAACTCATGAAAATCAACAAGACTTGCACTCGCATCAATTGCAACCACATCAATGAGAGGTGTCATAACCTCTCTAACATGTGTGTCCTTGATCTCTAGCACATTTTCAATCATATCCTAAAACAAGAAAAGAAAAATATGTCCTTAGCTAAACAAGGTAGAATTTTTAGTTTTACAAGGACTTTAGAGAGAATTATATAGGTAACAGACTACAGATTTAGGAGACACCAAAAAGGCACAACATTTTTAGTTGGTTGTTACCAATTGAAAAACTTGCCAAGCTGAATTTATCTTTTGACTAGGGAATGCTTACAGCAGATTATCACACAGGGTTTAGACACCAACTCTAACAAAACGACTGCTGCCTAAATAAACATAACTACTAAAAAGATGATCTTTAACAGCCATTCCAAAAAGTTCAATTGTAATTTTACTATTTCATTTCGTCCATAGAAAGCCAATGCAAGAGGTGAAACAGTTATCTTCATGTAGTTCCTTCCTAATTAGCACAAACGACACTAGCTATTGCTTCACCTGTTCCTCCTCCTCTATTGCTCCACTCAATTCTGCACCTCGCAGCATCAACTTCAACTCTTCTTCAGTAACATATGGCTCACTATTCAGAAATGTTTAAAGCTGTGAGAAATGGGAAATGCCGGTCCAGAAGCATTAAATAATAAAAAACAAAGAACATAATGGATTTATTGACAATTGCAGCTGGGCTTGCTCAGCCTCAAGAAGCACTGTTATGTATTTCTTAAGTTAAATATAAGCACATGGGTGAAAGCCTGGCCCATATACAAAGCATTAAAGGACATAAACTTTTACGGAAAGATAAACGAAAAAGGAAAAAAAGACAGTTTCAAAGAACATGATAGTCAATTGGAGCACTTCTAACCTCGAGATACGATCATCAGAAAACAAGTAAGAAGAACCAACCATAAAGCTAAGAGACAATGAAAACTATAATCGCTATGGGCTAGGCCCATGTAGCATGTGGGCATCAAGACAAAACTGAGAATCAAGTGAAACTGAGTTTGAAGAATTAAAATAAACAACACAAAATTAAGAGTTGAGTAGAAAGGGGAAATGCAGCAGCATTTGGTTCAATATTTGATCTGAACCTAAAAGTTTGAGATATCGAGAGAGGTTTCCACGTGATTGTTTACGCTTGTCTCCAGCAACAAGCTTAAATGGGTAGACTTAATAAAATTAACATGGTTAGAAAGATGTATGTAATAATATGGAAAATAATTCAGAAAACTAAGGGCAAAAATTTTAAGTTTAAAAACAAAAAAAGTGCAAATCATGATTTTGTTCGCATAGGTTTCAACCAAGCACCTAATATAATGTCTTTAAGACTAAAAATTCAATGTCAAAAATACAGATACAAAATAGTAAGAACCAAACATAACAATCAATTGAAAAATCAAAGTGGTAATTACATGAAATATTAAACTTTGGCATTAGATTCACCTTCTTCCTTTCAGACCCAACAATTTTAGCATTCCCATTGACAAGTATGTGACAACTCTTCCCACAGGATATAATACCAAAGAAAGCCATGCCACTGGCCTAACCTAGAGGCATTGCAAACAACATTAGCATGCTACTAGCGGTAAGATAAGCGAAAACATATAAGAGCTTAGCATAGGCCACTTACCACAAACCTAACAACATCAGTAGCATGGTGAACAGCTATACTTTTTGGAGTGATCTCAGTGAGGAGCAATATGGCAACCTAGATAAATTCACAAAGACATGTACATAAAAAATATGGCAATGAAACATAGTTTTGCAACATAAAGCTCCCAAAACATGCACAACTGCCTCCAAATAAAAACTTTTGCATCTCATATTGCATTCCTTAACCAATGAACAAGATTGTAAACTACCTATCAATAATCATGCATACTCCACTCTCTAATATTACAGTAAAAAAGAAACAATGCTGAAACATAACCAACCTAATAATATATATGAGTACACCCCTAACAGATGACTTCTGATGTAGAATTATCCAAAAAAGCGGAGGAAAAAAAGGAAAACAACACATATCGAAACAAAAGCATGGACAGAGAAGAACCTGCAGAAATGATAGTCCCTGCATATAAAAGTAAAAAATTGCATATGCTGAAAAAGGAATGGATTTGCTATTAGTGCTAAAAAAGTCCCTTGTAGTTCAGTTTTATCACTTTTAAACAGACGAAGTGTCATGCATTTTGGGGAATTCTTCTCTGGTTCAACACTTCATACGAATACACACAAAACCACAAACACAACCACAATCATAGAGACATGTGAGCGCAGGAGTGCACACTGCACACATATACAGAGAGAGAGAGAGAGAGAGAGAGAGAGAGACAGAGACATACAGTCATTACTCCAGTAGCTGCACTAACACCAGCTTCACCAAAAATTGCTGTGGCTGCATCTGTGACTAATGCGGTTGCTCCAATATTGACCACACTGAGTACATAAATAGAATCCACATGAAAGCTGAATCACCATTCAAGAGAAAAAAATGGGAACAGTTACAATGGTAGTTATGAGAAGGAAGTACGTTGTTCCAATAAGAATAGTGGTCAGAAACCGAGTAACATCACTGCGAAGCATTTTGAAGACACCATTGCCAGACTCTTTCTCAGCCAATTCACTTACCTGATAGATTTACGTCAGAAGACCAATGAAATTCAGCATTGACGCTCACAAAATTGAAAAGAAGGATTGGAAGTACATGCAAGTAATATTCAATAAGGTTTACTGAAATAAGAGAATAACATAAGGAGGTTTTTTTTATGAAGGGTCTAACTTAGTTGGGATCCAGCAAAGCTTGGAAACATATACTACAGCTTCAATGCTGTAATTCTTTATCAACTCATTTATGCAAGTATATTTTTATTATCTTAATGTCAAAATCAAAATGCAAAGTTACTTATGAGCTCCACAACTTCTTTTAAGACCACTTTGATCCATAGTTCACCAGATACAACTCGGACACAACAAGTAGCAGGCATGATAATCAAATTTCTTGGTGCTTAGTGCTTTGCATTTATTGATTACATCACATACTTAGACTTAATAATTTTCCTTTTGTTAAAAAAAAATAAAATGAACGAATCGTCAATATCTATGTTTGTCAAAAATGAATTAAGACATAGAACCAGTCTAAAAACTCTTTCACTTTTTTCTCCCATATTTTTTTGCGCTGTGGTAAGTGTGTGAACTCCTAATATTTGTATCCCCGAATTACACTCGGTTTAACAAGTTATCTACTGCACACACAATAATTCTTATAACCAAACCAAAGTCTCGCGCTGGAAGAGCATACCTTCCATGGCCACAGGGTAGTTATGGAAGTCTCAGCCATTGAGAAAAATGCCGACAAACCCAAAAGGATAGCCAAAACCAAACCTTGCTCTTTGAAAACTTTAAGGAGTTGCGAAACCTTAGGCCACGCGTTCCTCCACAACAATATGCTTTGTCCGATAACTCCATACCCTGCATTTACCACCCCTTCAGTTGCAAACGCTTTCTTGCAACCAAAGATTAAAAAAACAGAACTCAAAATGATTGCCCGTTTTGCCAAAGCTCGTACAAACTCCAAGTTCAAGCCTAAAACTACATTTTGCTCGATGCCCAGATCACAACCAACTTTTCTTAGCGATTTTGAGACATTTCTAGCATCAAAGATTCTTGCCTTTCGGCAATTGAGATTCAACGAAGGTCCAAAGACGTATGCATTCGTAAAATTCGATGAAATAATACGTGGGCATTCAAAATTCTTGCGACAAACCACCAATGGTGTCCTGGAAATTCTGCAACAATGCGAAAAGCTCGAGACTTTCGGCCCAAATACGGGGCGTCCCATAATTGTCGACTCGATCGCAATCTCCATCACTAAACCTCAAAAACAAAAACAAAAACCCAAGAATGATTTCCTCACTCCAAAAGACAAGGAACGAAAACTTGTAAAGTTCTAGCCAATTCAAGTGCTATAACTTGAAGCTATAACTGAAGCCATATGCAGGATGGTTTGCAAGCTTCATTTTTAACCCGTTTGTTGAGGTTCAAATTTGAAAAGGAAGTCAAAAGGGGGCAGAGAATTGTAAAGAGTCGGATAAAGGAGGTAGATAAAGTTAGGAACTGAGTATATGCCAACCGAACACCGTTGATGGTAGATGACGCGGTGGTTGTGTGGGGAAGGTGGCTTTGAGTTGTCCAACAGGTGAAGCCTTATGAAGCGAAGATTTTACTGAAGCAAGTCTGCAAGTGGCACTGAAAGTCTTAAATGACTGAATTGCCCCTGCCCATTTCACTAATTTCCTTCGTAAATGTTATTGTGTTTACAGAATAAAAAAAATTAGTGATCATTGTTTTGGTGATCGATCATAAAGACTTTCTAAAATAAGTTTGAATGTCAATAAATAAATTCAAATGTATAAAAAGAATAT
>JANQAP020000593.1:116540-127155 GCA_026874005.2 Erythroxylum coriaceum | reverse complement strand
TTTGGTGATCGATCATAAAGACTTTCTAAAATAAGTTTGAATGTCAATAAATAAATTCAAATGTATAAAAAGAATATGGGTAAAATTGAGTTTAAAAGTCATAAAAATTCACCATAATAATCATTTTTTAAGGTGAGCATTAGAGCAATCGGTAGATATGACAGTCCAATCTACGGGTCAGGACAGAACAAAGTCAAAATTGACGTTATTTTTGTTAATTTAAAAAATAATAATAAATCAGCTAGATAGTCTTGAACCCGACTTTAGCTAGGTCTCTTGTCGCTACAAGTTTGAGTCACAAATAACCTCTTTGTAAAATGTAAAAAGATTTTCTTTTGAAAAAAGTCGATCAAATTCAACATTAGAGTTCTGAAAGTAAGAACCGTAAAGCTCAAAGAAATGTTATGAACTATACTTTGTTGAGTTTATAATAAGTTAGAGAGGGGAAGACTTAGGTCAGGCCTTGGTTTTGAGTAGTGTTTTTGATAGTAAGACGCATTATCGGGTAATCCACCTTATAATTATAATCACAATGTAATCATTTGATGTAATGTATGATAGTCAACAGCATTAGTTAGTGTTTTAATTTCACGGATCAAATTTGTTATGCAGCTTCATGAAAATCGTGGAACGTATCAAATGGTATTCCTCTCTGCTGCTTCACTTGCAGGTAATTTACATTTTAAACCCAAACTCTTGACTCTCGAGTCTTGAGAAAACGAATGCAAACTTGAGTGGGAAATAATCAGGCATGATAAACAAGGACTGCTGTTATCGTCTGAGCCTCTGGTATTGCAAAGTATTCCTTACCTATGATGATCTCGTGTGAGTGTATATGATTTGTTTAAGGGAGTTTAGTTTTATTTCCGTTTTTCTACTGCGATTTTTAAGTTTTAATTTTTAAGTTTTGTTTTCTTTTAAATATGTAGAAAAAATTATTTGGTTGTTAATGTTAATGTATTTATATTTTTATTATTAATAATAAAATATATATTAGACAAAACTTAAAGATAAATTATCTTTAATTAAAATTTTTTAATCCCTTATATAATATTTATTAATAAATTATCAATATAGATTTTTTTATTTCATTAAAATAAATAATTTGAAATCATTTGAGTATGTAAAAACTTGCTAGATCTATCTTTTGTACATAAGCTAATCTTCACTTATGTATATCTGTCGAGGCTTAAGCCACGATCGTGGTTTATAGGCCATAGGCCACAATCGTGGCTTACTTAAAAATAGTCATATACATTTTGTTTTTCATCCGATCTTTTATGTGTGTGACTCTTAGGTTTCCGGTTATTTTAGGCACTTGAATGAACTCTTAATTCGAATAAATCATGGATAGTTTCATGCCATTTGAATTAATTCTTAATTCAAGCAAAACATGAAGGATTTCATGATGCCAATTTACTAAAATATAAGTGGATTAACACATGAACTCTTCGATAGTTAATTATCTGACTTACGAACCTTTTCATAGAAAATTACTATAGAATTCGTACCTTCATCATTTTATACCCCACTTGGTTCGGAGTATGGACAATGTGTCAATTCCTACTAGACTGACTCCATCACATCTAATCCAAGTAATGTTAATTCTTGTTCTGAGATCTCATTACTTTATATATCATTGAAGACTCTCTTCATGCACATAACTGCTCTGGTCAGAAACTCTTGAGTAATGACCCTGACAAGACGTTGTGGGTATCATCTCCTTCTATCAGGAGTGGTGAATCCTTCATTAGCTACCCAATTACCTTCAAATACTAATAGTTATGCCTAATCACCACCCTTTGAGCGACCTCGTCTTGAGGCAACAAGGAATAATGTCAAACCACAGGATCAATATCTAAGATATCTTTGAATATCTCAAGTTTAAGGATATTTGCACCATTGCTATGAAGAGATTAATCATTGACATTTGATAGATCATCCATACAATAATCTTATTCTTAGTAAGCATCCACATGTTAACTCTAAGCATCTCATGCTTACAGTTTGCAAGATCCACTGCTTGATCAAATCAAGGAGTATAACATGTACTAGTATATCCGGATTAATAATGTCCTGTCTTATTAATCCTATGACTAGGGATAATTTAAATACTGACGTAATTGTACATGATAAGAATCTCATTATCATGATCTCATCATGATTTTCTTCATATTATGTAATGTATCATGAACTTCATTAATTCGATTTAAGATCGACATCAATTTATAAATAAACGAATATCAAATTAATGAATATTGTCATTCGCTTAATTGATCAAAATAAAGTTTGTACGAAAAAATGCTAAAGGTGATTGCCTTTAAAGCACTACTCTAATATCAAATAATTAAATAATATATAATAGTAAATCATATTATGAAAAAAATAAAAAACAAAAACCATTTAATTTGAAAAATAGAAAAACAAAAATTAAAAATAGAAATTAAAAATTTACCGAATAGATTTTTTATTAATTTTAAAAACATAAATAGAAAACCAAAAAACATAAATGAAAACAGACATTACTCGAACTAAAGTGCTTTTTGTCTTTTCCTCTTTTCCGTTTTATTTTTCAATTGATTTGCACCTTTAGGTCCTAATTTTATCTTTATAAACTTAGTTTTAATACGTAAAAGTTTACTCAATAATATATATATAATCCTATTAAATAATGTTTATGAAAATTAAAAATATTTTAATAGAAATATTTATAAAATAAACATCATTTATATCTTCACATTTCTATATAAATACACATTTATTTATAAAATCAAGATACAACACATAATATATTTGTAAAATCAAACCAAATTTAATGAATATTAAACTAAATTTGATTTACACAGCAATTAATGACTCTTTCCCATAAATATATATATTAATAAATAAATATAAATATATTGAAATAAATTCATAATACCAATAATATATTGATACACATTATAAATGCAATATAAAATTAAGATGAAATACAATTTTTTTATATGAATGTAATTATAGAACTTAAGCATAACAAAAAAAGTTAAAATTTTGTTTTAATAAAAAACTCTACTCTATGTCATTAGAAAGAATAGCGTAATATATATATAAAATATGCTTATCAAAGTAGGATTCATAATATAATATATTGCACTGCTTTTTCTTATAATTGGTAAATTATGGTCTAAGTAGTTCTAATTTTTCAAATAAATAATTTTAAAAATTGTGAAGAAATTTATTTGGCGTAAAATGATGATTTGTAATAAATAGATTAAATGTATAGTATATCCTTAAATTTTCTAATATTATATTTATTCAATGAAGCATAAAAAACTTCAGTTAAATCCATCATTAAATGTATATATTTGATAAATAACTTTAATTTTTTTGTAATTATGTCAATAATATATTATTTATTGATAAAAGTTATATTGATATATCTTAATTGTATTTATTTCTTTGGAGAGTTAATGTATCACGATCAAGAATATAACAACGTAACTCATATTAATCGTATTTATAAGAAATCTGTTATAACTATTTTTTATATATATGCACTGTTAAAAGTGAATTAATCTTTAAACATACAAATGTATTAAACTTTTATTAGAACAATTGACTTATAATATAGTAGTAAAAAATTCAATATACATTTTAGAAATAAATTTTGACTTAAAATGTGCTTTATATATTAATTTATATTTAATTTAGAATTATATAGAAGTATCTTCACAATTTTGAATATCTTATTAATTATATGCTTAATATATGCACACATACATATACAGCCAATATTTAAATAAATATATTTACTTTCTATCCATTCATATATTAAAATGAATCAATATTTTGATTGATCTTGATGCATTTAATCTTCTTCCTTTTATACTTCATATTTACACAATAGACAATATTGAACATACACGTATTCATTTATATGCATATTAAAAATAATAAAAAACACTTTATTGTTCCTAATATATCGACATTTAGAAGAATATAAAAGTAACTTTATTATAAAATATGCAGCCAAAAGTGTATTTTAAATCATAACATTTACACTAAAATTTAAGTTAAATCTTAATGTTTCAGGCATTCAAATCTTAACGTTTACAAAAGTTCAAAATAGACTTTAAGAAGATGGAAAATCTAACAGAGGTTGCCCTCTGTCAATTAAATGCCATGTCATACATGACGTGATTTTTTTTAAAATTTTGCATATTAATGGGACCCATTTCTTGCTGATGTGTCATTTTTATTTTTAAATGAAAGTGGGTCCTATAACTATGTATAAAACTCACCGTCTGGTTATTCTTCAATCTTGACTGATTTGAAGCTTACATGGTATTAAATGATCAAGTGCAAAACGCCATCTCAGCACACATGCAGCCGACTCCAAACAGCATCATTTTAACAACATATGGCCCTCAGCAGGAAATCACGTAGCATGGCTGGCACCTGCAGAATTTGTTATTCTGTTGAATGATTGGTTATTCTGTTAGCAATAAGATACTGCCTAGGAATTTTTTATTCTTTTTGTATTATGAAATTCTGTGCATTACCAGCTGGCAATCATCTAATGATTCTCAGCTCTATAAATGTACCCTATAATGACAACAATGGAATTCAAGCATCAAATGCAAAATTTCTTAGCTCCTTCTCTTGTTTTCCTTTTCCCTCACATCCTTCTTCTTTGTAGATTTTGACACGGTATCAGAGCAGTAAACTATGGCCTCATCATCTTCTGCTCCTCCCCCTCCTCCTTCACACTCTACCTTCTCTACTCCAGCTGAAATCTAGCAGACTTTTACCTCTTCACCCAAAAAAATCCCCTCCAGCCCTTATTATGTTCACCCGAACGAGAGTCCTGCGCTCATTTTAGTAACCCCATTACTATCAGACTCCAACTACCACTCCTAGCATAGATCTATGACTATGACCCTCATCACCAAGAATAAGCTTGAATTTGTTGATGGGACCATTATCTCACTGGAGAAAACAGATCCCCTTTATCCTGCCTGGCGTCGTTGTAATACCGTGGTTCTTTTCTGGCTAGTTAAGTCCATTGAACCTAACATTGCACAATCAGTTCTCTGGATGAACACGGCATAAGAAATCTGGGCAGATCTGCACAACCGCTTCATGTAGAAGGACGTGTTTCGGATTTCTGAGTTGTAGGAAGAAATATACTCATTAAGACAAGTTAATAACTCTGTCTCTAAATTCTATAAGAAGTTGAAGGTTTTGTGGGATGAACTTAAGAATCTACGCCCACCACTTGTTTGTCCTTGTGATGCTCCTGGTGGGTGCTACGCTGTCAAACTCCACCGTGAAAGAAATAATGATGATCATGTTGTTCGGTTCTTAAAAGGGCTAAATGATACTTATACCTTTGTTCGATCAAATCTAATGATATTGAAGCCCTTAGCTCCCATTACTGAAAATTTCGGAATGATTTTGCTGCAAGAGTGACAGTTGTTACCTGTAAATCTTACGCCCTATTCTAGTATCTTTACAATGTAGCAGCTCCAGGGTAAAAATAAAACAAACGCTGTTTTCCACAAGAAATCAGCAAACCCTTCCAATAAGAAACCTATCTGCACATACTGTGATTTGACGGGACATACGTGGATTACTGCTACAAGAAGCATGAGTATCCACCAGGGGGTAAATCAAAAGACAAAGTTAATGCTGCTTTTATTCTCGGTGCTTTTCCAGGTTCACAATATCCTTCTATAGATCAGACTGGTAATAAGGAAGAATCCTCACAGAAACACTCTACTGGTATTTTCACACCTGAGCAATATGAGAAAATATTACAATGGATACAATCTGATCATATAGCAACACCTACTTATGTGCATGTTGTTTCTTTGAATCACATTCCTGCCCCTCCCACTTTAGGTATACATACCACAACACCCTGGATTATTGATACTGGGGCTACCAATCACATAGTCTGCTCTCTTGCATATCTTACGGATTATAAACCTGTATCTCACATTAAAGTGCAGCTTCCTAATGGCAATGAAATCCATGCAAGCCATATTGGCACCGTTAAATTCACTAGCTCCTTTGTTCTTTACAATGTCTTGTTTATCGACAACTTTTCCATTAACCTTATATCTGTGAGTAAACTCAATACTGACACCTCTTGTTACCTGATTTTTCACAACACCACCTGCTTGATACAGGATCCTCACCTTCGATGATGATTGGTACAGCTGAGCAGTGAGATGGCCTATATCATTTAATTCAACCTTCACCCAGCTTCTCTGCAACTTGTTTTTCTACTCAAACTGCATCATCTTTCAACTTTTGGCACATGCGATTTTGTTAGGCTTCGAGTAGTCGAATTAATCAATTAAGACATATTGATCCTGCTATTTATGTTCCAGAACACCTCTATTGTGATATCTGTCCTTTGGCAAAACAAAAGAGATTGCCCTTTCCAGGCAAAACTATTGTGACCAACTCTTGTTTTGATCTAATACATATAGATATTTGGGGTCCATATTCCTTTATCTCACATCCACAGGGTGATTTTTCTTGACCATTGTTGATGATTTTAGCGAAAAGACATGGGTTTATTTCCTTTGTTCCAAATCTGAAAGTAAGACCCAAATCCAAAACTTCTATACCTATGCCTTAACTCACTTTTCCAAATCCATTAAAACCATTCGATCAGACAATGCCCATGAATTTCATCTCATAGACTTTTTCTGCTCAAAAGAAGTTTTACACCAAACAAGTTGTGTCGGCACTACTCAACAAAATGGGATATACTGACCAAAGCATTGTCCCCGTTGTCACATCACCATCTTCAGTCCAAAATGGGAATACAGAATCTATATTCTCCATCTTGTGGGGGGATTCAAATGATTAAGTGCAAAGCGCCATCTTAGCACACGTGCAGTTGACTCCAAATGACATCGTTTTAACAATGCATGGCCCTCAGTAGGAAATCATGTAGCATGGCTGGCACCTGCAGAATTTGTTATTCTGTAGAATGATTGGTTATTCTGTTAGCAACAAGATATTGCCTAGGGATTTATTTATTCTTTATGTATTATGAAATTCTGTGCATTACCAGCTAAAAATCATCCAATGGTTCCTAGCTCCATAAATGTACCCCATGATGACAGCAATGGAATTCAAGCATCAAATGCAAAATTCCTCAACTCCTTCTCTCGTTTTCCTTTTCCATCACATCCTTCTTCTTTGCAGATTTTGACATGGTATTAGAGCAGCAAACTATGGCCTCATCATTTTCTGCTCCTCCCACTCCTCCTTCACACTCTACCTTCTCTACTCCAGCTGAAATCCAACAGACTCTTACCTCTTCACCCAAAGAAATCCCCTCCAGTCCTTATTATGTTCACCCTAACGAGAGTCCTGCGCTCATTTTAGTAACCCCATTACTGTCAGACTTCAACTACCACTCCAGGAATAGATCTATGACTATGGCCCTCATCACCAAGAATAAGCTTGAATTTGTTGATGGGACCATTAGCTCACTGGAGAAAACAGATCCCCTTTATCCTGCCTGGCGTCGTTGTAACACCTTGATTCTTTCATGGCTGGTTAAGTCCATTAAACCTAGCATTACACAATCAGTTCTCTGGATGAACACGGCACAAAAAATCTGGGCAGATCTGCGCAACCGCTTTATGTAGAAGGACATGTTTCGGATTTCTGAGTTGTAGGAAGAAATATACTTATTAAGACAAGGTAATAACTCTGTCTCTGAATTCTATACGAAGCTGAAGGTTTTGTGGGATGAACTTAAGAATCTATGCCCACCACCTTTTTGTCCTTGTGATGCTCCTGGTGGGTGCTACGCTGTCAAATTCCACCGTGAAAGAAATAATGATGATCATGTTGTTCGGTTCTTAAAAGGGCTAAATGATACTTATACCTCTGTTCGATCAAATCTAATGATATTGAAGCCCTTAGCTCCCATTATTGAAATTTTCGGAATGATTTTGCAGCAAGAGTGACAGTTGTTACCTATAAATCTTACGCCCTCTTCTAGTATCTTTACAATGTAGCAGCTCCAGGGTAAAAATAAAACAAAGGTTGTCTTCCACAAGAAATCAGCACACCCTTCCAATAAGAAACCTATCTGCACATACTGTGGTCTGACGGGACATACCGTGTATTACTGCTACAAGAAGCATGGGTGTCCACCAGGGGGTAAATCAAAAGACAAAGTTAATGCTGCTTCTATTCTCAGTGCTTTTCCAGGTTCACAATAACCTACTGTAGATCAGACTGGTAATAAGGAAGAATCCTCACAGAAACACTCTGCTGGTATTTTCACACCTGAGCAATATGAGAAAATATTACAATGGATACAATCTGATCATACAGCAGCACCTGCTTATGCGCATGCTGTTTCTCTGAATCACATTCCCGCCCCTCCCACTTTAGGTATACACACCATAATACCTTAGATTATTGATACTGGGGCTACCAATCACATAGTCTGCTCTCTTGCATATCTTACCGATTATAAACCTGTATCTCACATTAAAGTGCAGCTTCCTAATGGTAATGAAATCCATGCAAGCCATATTAGCACCGTTAAATTCACTAGCTCCTTTGTTCTTTACAATGTCTTGTTTATCGCCAACTTTTCCATTAACCTTATATCTGTGAGTAAACTCATTACTGACACCTTTTGTTACCTAATTTTTCACAACACCACCTGCTTGATATAGGATCCTCACCTCCGATGATGATTGGTACAATTGAGCAGCAAGATGGCCTATATCATTTAATTCAACCTTCACCTAGCTTCTCTGCAACCTGTTTTTCTACTCAAACTGCATCATCTTTCAACCTTTGGCACATGTGGTTTTGTCATGGTTCAAGTAGCCGAATTAATCAATTAAGACATATTGATCCTGCCATTATGATACCTGTCCTTTAGCAAAACAAAAGAGATTGCCCATTCCATTCAAAACTACTGTGACCAACTCTTGTTTTGATCTAATACATATAGATATTTGGGGTCCATATTCCTTTATCTCACATCAAGGGTATCGATTTTTCTTGACCATTGTTGATGATTTTATTGGAATGACATGGGTAAATTTCCTTTGTTCCAAATCTGAAAGTAAGGCCCTCATCCAAAACTTCTATACCTATGTCTTAACTCACTTTTCCAAATCCATTAAAACCATTCGATCAGACAATGCCCCTGAATTTCATCTCATAGACTTTTCCTGCTTAAAAGAAGTTTTACACCAAACAAGTTGTGTCAGCACTCCTCAACAAAATGGGATATACTGACCAAAGCATTGTCCCCGTTGTCTCATCGCCATCTTCAGTCCAAAATGGGAATACAGAATCTATATTCTCCATCTTGTGGAGGGATATCAAATGATTAAGTACAAAACGCCATCTTAGCACACGTGCAGTCGACTCCAAACGACATCGTTTTAACAATGCATGGCCCTCAGCAGGAAATCACGTAACATGGCTGGCACCTGCAGAATTTGTTATTCTGTAGAATGATTGGTTATTCTGTTAGCAACAAGATACTGCCCAGATATTTATTTATTCTTTATGTATTACGAAATTCTGTGCATTACCAGCTGACAATCATCCAATGGTTCCCAGCTCTATAAATGTACCCCATGATGACAACAATGGAATTCAAGCATCAAATGCAAAATTCCTCAGCTCCTTCTCTCGTTTTCCTTTTCCCTCACATCCTTCTTCTGTGCAGATTTTGACATGGTATTGGAGCAGTAAACTATGGCCTCATCATCTTCTGCTCCTCCCACTCCTCCTTCACACTCTACCTTCTCTACTCCTTCTCTACTACATCATGTAAAAGGACGTGTTTCGAATTTCTGAGCTGTAGGACGAAATATACTCATTAAGACAAGGTAATAACTCTATCTTTGAATTCTATATGAAGCTGAAGGTTTTGTGGGATGAATTTAAGAATCTATGCCTACCACTTATTTGTCCTTGTGATTCTCCTGGTGGGTGCTACGTTGTCAAACTCTACCGTGAAAGAAATAATGATGATCATGTTGTTTGGTTCTTAAAAGGGCTAAATGATACTTATACCTCTGTTCGATCAAATCTAATGATATTGAAGCCCTTAACTCCCATTACCGAAATTTTTGGAATGATTTTGCAACAAGAGTGACAGTTGTTACCTGTAAATCTTACGCCCTCTTCTAGTATCTTTACAATGTAACAGCTCTAGGGTAACAATAAAACAAATGTTGTTTTCCATAAGAAATCAGCACACCCTTCCAATAAGAAACCTATCTGCACATACTGTGGTCTGACGGGACATACCGTAGATTACTGCTACAAGAAGTATGGGTATCCATCAGGGGGTAAATCAAAAGACAAAGTTAATGCTGTTTCTATTCTTGATGCTTTTGCAGGTTCACAACAACCTGCTGTAGATCAGACTGGTAATAAGGAAGAATCCCCACATAAACACTCTGCTGGTATTTTCACACCTGAGCAATATGAGAAAATATTACAATGGATATAATCTGATCATACAGCAGCACCTGCTTATGCGCATTGTAAGGCCCTAAATTGTACCCTAGTTGGAATGTTTCATTGAACATGTATTCCATATGACTTAATTATGTTTTTA
>JANQAP020000592.1:6248387-6258606 GCA_026874005.2 Erythroxylum coriaceum | reverse complement strand
CTAGATCATTCTTTCCATGAAAAGAAGAAATCTTCATCTTAATACTACCCAAATTGTTATCTTGCCTTTAGACAACCCTATTCCCCTCATGAAACCAATTTCTTCAAAATTGGCTTCCTTCTTTTCCTCCACATTAAGTGGCTGATTTTTATAATAGTTTGAAATATTTGATGTCTCCAAATTATTTAATATCATATTAAGAGTCTTGAATTGATCTTGGACGGCCTTCATGAACATCTTAAGGTCAATGTTAACATGTTCTCTACTACTACTTATGATTAAACCTACAAATAAACAATTAGTAATAAAACAGATCATATTGTCCTTACTCACTCCCTTACATGTTTACTCTCTAATTATTGTTCACTCATATATTAACTCAATCTTGGCTATGCTGGACTTTCTACTATTGCCTTTTACCACTCAACTTTCTCTTACAAGCCCTTTAACTAAAACCTAATCAATGATCTCAACAAAAAAACATACATTAATTCAAACTTAGGCTTGGTTTGGGGAAGCAGTGGCGGTTGATAACCTGTTGAAATCAACTTGTTGAAATAATAAGTACTTATTCTCAATAAGTACTTATGTGTTTGGGATTGCTATTTTGGTAACTGCTGAAACATGAAAATAGGTGTTTGACAAGTGTGGTTGCGGTTCCTGAAAAGAGATAAAATGACTAAAAAGCATATTGATTTAATAAACTATTAATTGTTGTATAAATAATTAAAATATATTATCAGTCATATAAATTTAAAATTATAAATAATAAAATATTAAATTAAAATAAGAAAAATATAAATTTAATAAATTTAATAAATAAAATATTTTATAAAAATATATTATTAGTGATATAAATTCAAATTATAAATAAGAAAATATTAATTGAGGGTATAATAGAAAATAATAATTATCAAAAGATTATTAATGGAAAGTAGAATTTCTACCGCAGAAGTATTTTCTTACCACAACTCTTTTTCTACTTATCGATTTATGCGGTGATACCGCACTTTCCCCCAATTTCCGATTGTTCATCCGCAGATCTAAACATATAACTGTGTTTAAAAACTGCGATAAATAAATACTTATTTTTACCGCACCTCAGATCCAAACATAACCCTATAGTGCCACGATGGTGACAAAATCCATGATCTTCGATAACTCTAGTAAAATAATCAGACAAGTCATCAGCATGTGAAGTGATAGTAAAGCTAGAAATATTGCCAAGCTTTACTAGATTTTCCTTGTCACCAATCAACCTAGCTGGGTTACCAACAGCAGTGGTTATTGGTGGCACTTCCTTTAACACCGCAGAACCGCATCAATTTTGGCACCATCACCAATTTTAATGTTACCCAGAATATAATTCCCAGCTCCAATCAACACGCCTTCACCAATTTTTGGATGCCTGTCTCCACAAAACTTGCCAGTACCTCGTAAAGTCAGATTGTGCGGAATTGACACCTTGTTTCCAATCACTGTTGTTTCTCCAATAACTACTCCTGTGGCATGATCAAGAAAAATCCCTTCTCCCAATCTTTCCCTCTGGATGAATATCAACTGCAAACACCTCGGAAACTCTGTTCTGTATTAACAGAGCCATCGCTTTTCTACCTTGATTCCATAGTCGGTGGGCTATTCTCTGTGCTTGACATGCCAAAACCCTTTTGAAATTCAAGAAACACTGTACGTAGCTTATACACGCAGGGTCTCTCTCTTTTATAGTTCTTAAATTTTCCTTCACAGAATTGATGATTTCTTCACTGTCTCGAAGAACTTCGAGGAAAAGATCAGACAACTGCTGGGAAGGCTGTAATTACTTAGCTTCATCAGCAGTTGATTTGCCAAAGCTCTCTCGCGTAATTTCGGAGACAATCGAAGCATAGTAATAACCTCACAATATTGGTTCCTGTTCAACGTCATACTTCTCTTCTTCTAGCATTTTGAGCCATGGATCATCTTTCTCTCCCTTTTCTCGGTCAAAAGCATCAACGAACGTGGACGCTTGCTTGGTTTTGGATTGAGTCTTGCTAAAAGGTATGCAGAATAAAAATACGTTCAGAGAAACTGGTAGGGAAAAACGTGACGTATTTGTACGCATGATCATCATGCCGAGACCTCTTTGCCTCCCGAGAAAGTTGAGAGGTGTCCGTTATAGAAGTGTCGACACAAGTAGCCCTGATAAAGCAAGTACTATTAGGGAAGATTGTGTCTGTACTTTTGATAGGAAGAGAAAATGTCTTGCACAGTGAAGAGTTATGACCAGAACTTGGATGGAAAATAAAGATATATCTTGTGGAAGGTATTTTAAAGGATGAAGAAAGGAATATCAACTTGGTTTCTTTTGCTACAGTTTTTTGCTATGAATTTCTCAATGGGTGCACTCAAGTCCAAGAATCAGACGCAACATGTATCTAACGAGTTTGAAAGCAACCAAGTTTAGCATATCATAACCTAACATAGCAATCAGTTTATTAAATTGAAAATTGAAAGAAAAGAATAGATATTACATGGAAAGAGAATAAATGGCTACCATACATGAAATTGTGCAGACAATATAGACACAAATATCCCTCATATAGTCTTTTCTCTTTCCAATAAACCAAGTAGTCCATCGAAGTTTTCATCAATTACATCAAAGTTATAAATTGAGGAAAATTCAGATTATGTCAAAATTGGAAATTTCACTAACAATGATAAAAGCCAAACCTAAAATAATGGTCAAATTGCAAAATCATTATTGATCTCCTTATATGTTAGCTACAAGCTATATGACGCCGAGATACATCATGTACCAGTGAACAAAAGTAAACTATGAACTTTTGTTCCACTAAGTCAACATAAAGCATATTCTACGTACATACACAATTGTAAAGGCCAAACTACTAATGATTATTAAGTCCAGGCTTTGTTTTGATTTGAATGCATAACAAAATGAACAGCATCATGCTATTTATAGACTTAATTCTTGGAAGTCTCAAGAATATTCTATCTGAGATATATATCTTTAGAAAAAAAAAAAATGGTTTTACTATCTATTTAACTATCTATTTATCAGGGAACGATTACTGAATATTCAAACAGGGAATGTTTACATATTAACCAACTAAAGATCAAGGGGCTAAAATGACCCTGTAAAATGTATCGCAGTGTCTTCTTCAACAAACCAATATCCAAAAGCTTCAATGGAAAAGTATTTTACTCACCCTTTCCTTTGAAAGATCATGCACCTGTCGTAACAATGTCCATTAATCAGCTTCACATAACATTAAACGAAAAACTGGAATTACCAAGTATTCTTGCTATGGAGGCCCAGATGGGCCACCGTTGTTATAAGAACCATAGGGTCAGTTACCAAATAATCTTTAAACAGATAAAAGTAAAGAGGCCATATGCGACATGAAAAGAGAACAGTGCAGTAGATACAGTGACAGGAAAGGGCTTCCCAATCAACTTAAACCTACTTCATTAAAGTAAAATAATTGAATGGCACAGTAGAAGCAAAGGATGGAAGATAAATTTGTAGACGCCAGGCACAGTTGTAGAAAGACGTAAAGATAAAGCAGAAGAGTTGAAATACTTTACATAGATATTCAAGCTAGAGAAACTAAAAATGGTCAATCCAAAGCTACAATACTCAAGCTTCTCCAGCAGTATAACATCTGGCCATTAAATTATAACCTTTATGCATCTAACTCGAACATTCTGCAGCAGGTATATGAGACATTCCTGAAAAAGAGGTACCTTTCAAACAGGTATACAAACTAACTCTAAGATCTTCAACAAACTTGACTTTGGAACACCATTAGTTCATCAAAGCTTGACCTCAACATCAACGCCAGCAGGAAGGTCAAGTTGCATTAGTGAATCTATCGTTTGTGCAGTGGGATAGAGGATATCTATTAATCGTTGGTGGGTTCGAATCTCAAAATGGAATCTTGCATCCTTGTGCACATGGGGAGACTTGAGAACACAATAGACACGCTTCTTGGTTGGTAATGGCACGGGACCCATTGTCTTTGCATTTGTGGTCCTTGCTGCATCAATTATCTGCTTGCAGGAGTCCTCAATGAGGCGTACAAAGAAAGATCTTAGCTTGATTCTAATCTTCTGTTTTGGTGCCATCTAAGAATAGAAATAAAAAAGGAGAAAAAAAAACAATGGTTATGCTAATATAACAGATAATATCAAGTAAACTTGCCCATGCTAAAATAGTATTCTAAGTGCTAATTTTGGCCATTACCATAGCCCCGGCAGGTTCTCTACTGATTTAAATTCACAAGGTTCCTATTTGGCATGTGGATAATTGCTCTTTGTTTTTATAAACTATATGATTAATTAAACTCCAGCAAACTCTAGTAATGGATCAATGTTATTATATTTTCTGAACCAGTTCAGAGGTGCCAATCTTTGCAAGTAAAAAATTTTTGGTCTCACAGCCAGTATTAAAGCTAAGAGTATCCCTCCACAATCAGCTTACTCGATAAACTTTGGGACTATCTCTACTTGAATAAGCCCTTTCCACAGACAGATAGTCCAACAAGCACTCAGATGCTGATCAGTTACCAGTACTAATATTTACAAGAAATGCATACTTGAGAATATGCAAAAGGCTACTACAGAGTACAAGAATGCTATTGACATGGACTAAAAAATGGCATTTTGAATTTTGCTAATTAGCACAAACAAAATTCATCCCATCAGTTCCCAATTTAACCAAGGAAATTACGTTAATCCTCTAGCTCCTCATTAAATTCAAGCTAAAATTGGACATGAGAAAGTTATCAGATACCTTATCTGCATCTGCTGCAATGCTGACCGATGGAGAACTGGGTGCCTCAGAACCTCCAATCTAGACAAGCAAAACCAGAAAACAACAAATTAACAGTAGTCAAGTTACAAGTCTTCCTTATATATCGGAGTTACATACATTTGAAACTAAATTAAAAATAAAAATAAAATAATAAGTTTCCTGGATATACCACCCATCAATAAACAAACAAGTTGTAGCCAAATGTTTATCCCATAGATAACTTGAGAATGTGTATTAATTCACTCTAGAGCATCATTTTACCTCAATTTTAGGCAGTCAAATAATTTCGAACAATATCATTAAAGAAAAGAAACTAAAGAAAAAAACCTCAAAGCTGTCAGAATCAGGTACATCGAGGGACTCCACAGGTGAGTCTAGCGCGTCTTGAGAATCCAACACCTCAGGAGCAGCAAAAACCCTGCTTTGTGAAGGTAAGGGCTTAAGGGTTCTCTGGACATTATCAACAGAACCGCAGGGCAAAAATAAAGGAAAAGAAGACAACTTCATATGTCTAGAAGTCAAAGGAGCAGAATTTAAGGTCGCAAGAGAAGGTGTAAGTGTTGTAGCCATTGAAGGTAACACAGTCATTCTCAACACTCCCTTCTTCTTCTCCGCTGAGTGCTAAGTGAGGTGTTCGTAAGATGTACCCGCTTGTTGGGTGGGAATTATCCAATCAATTATTTAATTTTTTAAGAAATGGACCTACATCTCATTATGGGTCTTGATTGTTTTCATAACCCTGGTTAGCCCTTTCTCAACACCAACCGACCCATTGGGCCCACAAAGGCATTATCCTTTCAATGTCAAAATTAATATTGGGATTAATCAAGTTTACTTTATTGGGATTAATCAGGATTACTTAATGTTAGATGTCAAAAGATGGATATAAGAAAGCTCATGAGTAGCTGATACTGAAATGCAACCTTGTGATATAGATTATGTTTGGGACAATTTACTTGGATTGAGTTTAGTTTTGCCATTGAGTTCACTTGTTTCTGGGCTCGACTCTGGGCAGGTGTCCCTGGGCAAGGGCAAGAAGGGCATTTGCCCAAGGTTCACTCTTATGAAGAATAAAATAGACAATAAAAAAGTCTTCATTTTGTCTCATTTTATTTTTAACAAAGGTCAAGAGCCTACTTTTGACCCTCATAAAGAGCAACAAAAAGGGCCTATATTTTATTTCTTTTTGTTCTTTATGAGGGCCCACTCATGATCCTTATAAAGAACAAAAAAAAGGCAAAATATGGTACCTTTTTTTACTTTGCCCAGAGCCTATAAAATGTCAAAAACGATTCTACTTGTTTCCACTGTTTACAATGTCAATAAAACAAATTGTGTTTTCTATATTATTTTATAATCAAAATAAGAATTAAATAAATCTCAAAGATTTAGGTTTACATAAACCTTTGCAATCATCAAAGGTTTACAAATTAGTTGTTTATGTAATTAAATTTATGGTTTTAACATATTTTGTAAGTTTTGTATGGAAGATTGTTATTACTATTACTACTATTAGTGTAATTTAGTTTCACTTCAGAAATGACGATGTTATATATTCGTTAACTTTTAGTAATAAAATGATTTCATCATCCCTCAATTATGTTTTCTTTAGTAAATGTTTATTGATTGACGGACTTTAATATTTGTGTTTGAATGATCCTAACAAATTGGTTATATCAGTATTAAAAAATAAGGAATTCAAAGGAATTTAACTAAAGATAAGCCATTCAATTTATAACATAAGAGATTTAGTCACATTTCAAAGGCAATAATTTAAAGATTATTTAAGGATGCAATCCTTCCGAATTTGATTATGATGATATTGATAGTGAATCTTATTAATGATTACTATTGATAGTGACATATGTATTTTATCAGTAATAAATCTGAGGCCTTAAAAAACTTCAAAGTATTTAAGAAGCAACTCAAATACTCACTAAGGTAGTCAAATCAGACCGTGGTGGAAAATACTATCATAGACATGGAGATTTAAAAAAGGAGAAGAGACCTTTTGCTAAATTTTTATAATATTGCATTATAATAACACAATACATAATACTTGTTACACTTGAGCAAAATAGAAAAGCAAAAAGACGTAACTACACATTAAAGAAAACGGCAAGGAGTATGATGACAAGACAAAAACTTATTGAGTATCTATGGGGTGAGGCACTAAGGGCAACACCTTATATCCTAAATTGTGTTCCCAATAAGTCAATTCCTAATACATACTAAATTGTGTTCCCAATAAGTCAATTCCTAAGACTTCTTTTGAATTTTTGACACATGGAAAGCCTATTTTGAGCCATTAAAGTGTTTGAAATTGTCTAAAAAATATTAACATTTATATGAGTAGAGAAAGGATGGATTTTATTATTACTTTGGAGTTTTTTTTTTTAAGATATCCTGAAGGTTCTATAGGCTATAAGTTCTACTTTCCTAGTCATAGTACCATAATTATAGAGCCATTAACTATACAATTTTTGGAGAATGAATAATGTTTCATTGAGAGTTGAAGTAATCAGGAGCCTAAGCCAATAATATTATATGTTCCTATTTTTTGTGAAAGAGTTGTTAAGCTACTTCAGAAGATTCATAGGGACAACTTTAATGCAATTTTATCTTATGATATTAGAGGTAATGTAAATGTTGTTAATCAGGTTATGATAGATGCTCAACCTAATTCTATAACTCCCCTAAGATAATAAAAAATAGGAAGCCTACATTCTTTAATGAATGTATTTTTTTTTGGAATATAAAAGGAATTCTATTAATAATAGCAAAAGTTAAATCAACATTACAATGAGTTGCTTAATCTGTCTACAATTAAGCAAAAATTGAAAATTAAAAAGATTACAACATTGGCACTTTACATTACAACATCCATGTATTCTTCATGTCAGGAGTGATTGAATTTTGCTTGTTGTTTACTATCAAAGCTGCCCAGATCTAGTTGATAATGTTTTCTGCAATCTCATATTTTCCCTCATCAATTCTCTTATAAAGTCTCTTGTTTCTTTCCTTGCATATAAAGTAAATGATGGTTGCAAAGGCTCTTTGATGAATATATTTTTTATTTAAGTGAAACTAACTATGATTTAGGAGAGATTATAGATCCTCTTACCTGTGATAAAGTAATGGTGTTTGGAAGTTTGCAGATATTCTAAATAGATTTGAACTCATTGGTTGCAAGTAGGTGGTGCAAATAGTTAACTTTGTCACACACATTATATGTTTTAATTTTTTCTTTATAAAATTCAAGATAAGAAAATTATATTTTTAACAATTTTAAGTTTATTTTAATTCAATATTGTTTTCATAACATTTTTATTATATTTTAATTTTTTATTAATTTAGAATTTTAAACCTTTAATTTCTAATAGTTTTAGGTAAATGTAATTCATTGATCTTGTTCATTTTACTTTTATTTATTATATTTTAAGTTGTTATTTTTTAATTATAGCTATGTTAAATTGATTTTGTTTTTATTTAATTTTATTATAGCATGGTAAGATTAGATTTTTTTTTTCTAAATTTTAGATTAAGAAATACAAAGTTAACTCATGTATAAAAGAGACTTTAGGGATTCAAATAAAAATGAAGAAGAAAAAGGTTTAAAACATAACAATAAAGAGATTGATTTAAGAGCCACTTGGCTAAAAAAAGAAAATATAAAATGCAATGATCAAAGAATAAAACAACAACAGTAAAAGGTGTTAGTATCACTGTTCCAAAATTTTCAGTTACTAATAACATTTGTAACGTTATCAGCCCAATAACTCTAATAACGTTATTACTTTATTATGCTCCAACGTTCCATTTTGTTTTAATAGCTTTTAAATCCTATTGCTAATGTATGCTTTGTTTCTACTATATATAGGAGTTACGCATATGCTAAATGGCACAGTTACCACCAAAAAACAACTGTTCATTATCTCTGTTTCTTCATCTCTCTTGTATCTTTATTTGCTCCATCCAACACATTCATTTTCCTCTACATACAAACACCTTTCATATGTATTTTGTCTTATACACAAATTCTGCATTTGTTTGCCTTTCTTTTAATCTCGGAGACAGTGCCTACTCTACCCTTTGGAGTGCACCAAAGCTGGTTGAGAAGGTGTTAACTCTCGGGTAGGATCCTATTGTTCTGCTACACCGTAGAGGGGGGATTTCTGATTTAGGGCAGTTACTTTTCACGACACCTTGCATTTCAGATAAGCCGTTTCAATTTAATTATTATTGCTTATTTTGCTAACAACCTAAGTCTAAAATTATTTATTTCGTTACTATCGTTTGCTAGAAATCACTGCGATTTTGCTACTGCATATTTATTTTGGTAGAAGTCAGAATATAGGGTTGTTTTCTTCACATTGTTGATTATTTTGTGTGAGACATTTATGCTTTTAGAATTAATTTGTTGTCTGCAAATGAGACCAACGTAGGTTCTGCACTTACTGTTCCCTACATAGGTTCAGCCTCTATAATCATAGCCCCGAAAATTATACCTAAACTAACTAGATTAGAGACTCTAGATGGGAGAAATTTTAAACGATAGTATCAGAAAATTATGTTTTACCTTCAACAATACGAAATCGATTATATACTGTTTCAAGATATTCCTAGTGACAATGCGGACCCTAAGACTACTAAGGATAACCGTACTGTTTGGGGAGTGTTGCTCAACCATATGATCAACCCTTTGTTTGATATCTACTGTAAGTAAAAAATTGCTAAGGAAATTTGGGATGCTTTAGAAGTGAAATATGGGACGGATGATGCCGGTACTAAGAAATATGCAGTTGTTAATTGATTAAAATTTATCGTTATTGATGATAAGCCTATTATGGATCAACTACATGAGTATGAAAATCTAGTTGCTGAAATCCTTGTTGAGCGTATAAACATGTGTGAGTTGTTTCAAGCCAATGCCCTTATTGAAAAACTACCTGCCTCATAGAATGAGTATAAAACTAGTTGAGGTATAAGAAGAAAGACATAAAGCTTCAGGAGTTGATAGGACATATAAAGATTGAGGATGCCAACTATGCATAAGATAAGACCAAAACACTCACCCTTATCCCTACTGTTAAGGCTCATATGTTAGAACATAGAAATGCTAATAACTTCAAGAAGAATGGTGGACAAAACAAGTCTTTCAACAATAAGCATGGTCAGTTTAAGCTTAAAAGGATTAATGGTGACTGTTGGTGGTGCCACAAGCCAGGCCATCCTGCTGCCGGTTGTCAAGCTAGAATCAATTACGAGAAGAAAGGCCAAGGAAAAAAATCGTGACAGTTCGGGAAAGGAAACCAGGCGGGGTACCAACAAGGTAACCAAAAGAGCTTTGGTAAACCTCAAGCTAATATGGTTGAAACTGGTGATGACGAGGAGATCATTACTATT
>JANQAP020000592.1:6112183-6130017 GCA_026874005.2 Erythroxylum coriaceum | reverse complement strand
ACTGATATTTGATTTTAAAAGATATGCGCAGACTTTTTAAATGAAAAAGCCTCAAGCCCCTCCATTGCAATTTGCAGTATTAAAGGAGAAGTAATTTAACAGTAGAATGAGTAATTATGCATATCAAACTTTCTGTTTCAATTACTGTATTTTAATTAATTTATTAAACCATATATATAGATTTATATTAACTTTATATAAATATATGAATAAATTTTAATAGAATATGATAAAAATATTATTATCGTCAGAGGCGATCTAATCCCATAATTAAGGTATCAAAGATCGGAAGAAAGGAATTGAATTTGGAAAATTAAAAAGCAGGGGACTTTTTGGAGCATCTAGGGTTAGGTTTTTTCTTTTTCCTCTCTCAATTTCTATCGTTTAATATCCAAGGATCATTCCGTTTACTTTTATTCACATTCTTTACGTTTTCATCACCGTATATATTATATTGACCTCTCTCTTTTTGTCGCCAATCAATAGATCGCAATTTTCTTTCGGGGTTTGGAGCCTGGGACAGCCGTCTGATCCAGTCACAACTGGGCTTCACTGCCCTCTGCCCGTTGAAATCCATGATCGTCAGCGTCCCATGGACCCCCCTCAGTCACACGCCACTCTTCCTGTCAACGATGAAGAAGATGAGTGGGGTAGATTTGCTAATTTTTTTCACTTTCTCTTTGATGTTTAGTTTCAGGGAAAAGTTACAATTGTTTTCTGGTTTTTTGAGTTTATGATTGTCTCTGCTAAAATGGGTTCGATATGATTTTATTGGAAACTCATTGGTTTGTAAACGGTTAATGGGGAGATGGGTTATTTGTTTCTTTTTGTTTATTTTTTGGATAATTCTGCTTCTTGATCTTTGAGTTGGTTTACAAGCTAGTTCTAGTTATTTTGGGTAATTTGTATTGATTCTAGTTGATGCTGAGAAAATATCCACATTGGTGGCGGTAGGTAGTAGGCAAAAACTGCATTTGCATTGACTTTTGATGATGGACAAATTGGGAGTACATAGATATCCAAAGAAAAGTGAGCACTTGCTTATCTTTAGGAGTAAAGTTTTACTGTCAAGAAAATAAAATGTTAACTCTATTTCGGTAGATCCAAGATCGCGCCCTTACTCTTCTGTATGTATCATATTTACGCTGAAGGTTTTTGCATAAAAGCTCAATAAGTAATAGTTCTCATTGGCCAATTGCTTTCAAATCAGCTGCACAGCTTGACTACCTTTCCGTGCGTCCATGAATTAACCTTAGATGTAGGAGGTGTTTTGCAGCTTAAGATTACAGTTAATAGTGTCCAGCAACTATAGCATGCATCTTGTGCTTCATGCGATTGCACTATACATGTTAATAACTGTTGCTCTACCAATAACTGCACAATGTTGCAAGTGGCATTCTGTTTATTATAAATTCTCTATTTGATGGCATTCTATTTATTGTAAATTCTCTATTTGATTTTATAATTGAGATATGCGCGTTTGATATCATTGTTTGAGCTTCCATTACCTTATTGGGTGATGGTTGACAGTAGATGCCATGTTACTCCCATAACACTGTCTTTTTTTCTTCTGTTGTATTTTTTCTCGTTCATTTTTTATTCCGCTTTTATTTTTCATTAATTAATCGTTTTGGTTGTTAAAATAACTGCACAAAATCTTGGATTATACTCAATGTGGGTTTAGTTTCTCAAATGCTAATCACTTCTGTCTACAAGCTTTTAAAAGTATACTGGGATATGCTTAATATTGACAGATATGTTTTATGGTAGATACTGATGGATTTGTGATTCCTAGCTTGGGTTTGGGAGACCCAAATCAAACTAAAGAGGATGCTTCAGAAGTAGAGACGTCAAAACCCCCTTCTCCACAGGTCGAAAGACATTATACTGTTTTAAATCCTACGTTTCATTGGACAGACAATACTTGCTTGAAACTTGAAATTTGAATTTGTTTATTGTCCTCTTACAGGCTAAAAAAGAAGAGAGCATATACTTGGGACCACATGGCGCTCCACCTTCACAGTCAAAACAATCAGACTCGTGCTCTTACAGTCGTAAACAGCGGTTTAAACAGAAGCTGAAAGAAGCAGACAGGAGGGTTGGTGGAACAGGAAGGGAGAACAAGTTGGAGAATTTGCGAGAGCTTGTAGGTGGTGGCAAAGCAACTGCCACTATGCAAAAGGGTTCGCCTAGAGATTGGTTAGATCCACATTGCCATGAATCACAGTTTGAGAAGTGGAATCCCCAGTGAGTGGATTTGTTGACTTCATATATTTGGTCTTCGGTGGATCATTGTATTATCTAATTTATTTTGACTTTTTACTTGGAAACATATATGTGGAGATCGTGTTAATTTACAATAAAACTCAAGTTGGATCTTTTGTCCTTGCTGCTGCTGCCCAAAAAACAGTAGCAAGTGAGATGAACAAGTATTAAATGTCATTTCAGAAAACTGCTTTATGTGCCTTCAATTTGCCATAATTCATCAGATAACTAAAGTGAGAGCATTAAATTGCCGATCGATGTTTGTCATCTCCAGTTTATACTGTGTATATACGAGCTACATGCGGACTTGAAGGTTTAGCTGTGAGAAATTCTTAAGTTCTAGCTGTCAAGTGAACTGATATTGCTGCACGGGCACATTGCCATATGCGATGAATGAAAACAGACCAATGCTACTTGGGAGAGCGGCTTCTTTTAACTCGATACTCGATAAACCATTGCATTGCAGTTTGCTTCCAGCCTATGGACCGCATTTTCTGGCAATTTGAACTGCCTAAGTTAGTTTTGTTGTTGTGGAAGAAAGAAAATCGGGTATCTAGTGTTTACTTTGCACGTTATATATAGGTAAGTTTAAGTTTGTGCACATGAGTATCTAAATCTGATGGGACAAACAGTAGAATGTGTGGGGAGAAGGGCAAGTTTTTTGTTTCCTCGGCTAGGGACAGGTCTCCGGAGGCGTTCTAACAGGACAGTCCTTTGAATTCTTGTCTGGTTTGCATGCTGATATTTTCTTGGGCTGCATACAACTTTGTGCTGCATAGCTACTCCTTGGTTAATCATTTCGGTGGATGATTAATAAATTAATGTGCCTTATTGATAATTATTGAGAGGGCTTGTCAAGGCGTTGGACCCAAACCCAAATGAATACAAACCAAATCATAAGGTAAAGGCTCGAAATTAGTTGAAAGCAAAATGTAAGCAAAACTGTGGAATTTAATGCAAATGGACCCCACGCCCCTCCCAACAACATTTTGTTTTTGGCTACTTCATCTCGTCGGTCCCACCACTCCTCAAGATGCAAAACCTGACTGTTGGAGGAATATCAGATCGCAGCCGTTCAATCCCCAGATTCTCACAGCAATGAATCCCAGCCGTCCATCACAATATCGAACTTGTCTCCCCAGTTCCGTCCTACGTGGCATTTAAAACTGCTTTTTAAATCCGGATTTCAAGTCCGAACTCTAAAACATCTCCTCTTTAGAGGATATAGCGAGAAACGTGAAACGACGAATCATTAAGAGCAAAACGACGCTGCAAAAGAAGAGAGACAGAGCTTCAAATCTTTCTCCTTGGAGCTTTTTCTCGATCAAGAGAGTTCGACTGCTTAAATATTCTATCTGTAAGTTTTTAATTGTTTGACTGTTTATGTTTCTGTTTTAAAATTGTGTTTCTTTTTTTCTGGGTTTTAGTATTAAATTTGAGTATAGCAAATTAGGGTTCCTAGGGTAAGTTTTAGAAAGTTTTGATCTTTTTGGTTGTTTGCTGGCAAATTTTTTTTGAGTGTATTGCTTTCTAGTTTCTTGCATGGCTGCTTCGAAATTGCATGAAATGGACTAGAATTTCGCAGTTGGGTCCCCTATTTTGTGTGATTTGAAATGAACTTTTTTTTCTAAAATTTTTATGTTCGTAAAGCTCAATTCAACTGAGTATTAGCTATCCATTTCGTGAAAATGAAAACTTGAAGATTACAAATTTTGGTTGCTTTATATCCGAATTGCTGCTTTTGTTCATTTTGAGTGTAGTGTTGAGTTTGGTTGTTGTGTTAGGATTTGAAGGATTGATTTGAAAATTCTCTGTTTTCCTGGTAGTGAATTCTGGATGAATAGAAGTTTCTATGTGCGTTTTCTTGCTGAGAAAACGTCGAGAACTGATTTTCGTTGTGGACTTCAGTTTTGAGATTTTCTGGAGTCATGCTTGTGGGAACTGAATATTGCTAAACACTGTGCTTATTAAGTAGTGTATTCCCTTGAACTTTCGGATTTCACTGTCAAGTAAAATTTAACATTTGAGTTCTCATTTCAACAAGCTGTGACCTCTCTCTCTCTCTCTTATAATAGTGTTGATTCTTTTTTTTTTTTTTTTTTTGGGCAAGGATGGTTTGAAGTGTAGGTGAAGAAAGTTTTCAGTTTCTGGGTTTCAACTTTCTACATTTGGACTTAAATTGAATATTCTCTTCTCATTTCCATGCTTGTGGGCATTGTTGGATTGAAGCCTCTGGGATAATGGGTGGTGGAATACGAATATGAACATGTTCTTTCTTGTTTCAGCTTGTAAAACCATGCGTCAGGTTAATTACTCTGAGGTTTTGCTATTCATTTCCAAATTTTCACTTAAAGGTTCATTCTTTGTTCTTTATTTTTCATTTGTTCCGTCCTGTCCATTTTTAACGATTTTCCACCAACAAAGATAGGATTTTGATGTGTCTGTTCAGGTTCTTGTTCATCTATGTGAAATGTCTACCTTGTGGAATCACCTTTGGGTGAATATATGATTGTCAAGCAGTATCTTTCTCTTGTGTGTTAGTTGTAGTTATTAGTTTGAGTAATTATTTTGGTAACTATTTATGTATTAGTTTGGAATTGATTTTGTTTAAGGAATTGTAGTTATTGGAGACCAATTGGATAGTATGAATTAAAATATGTTGCATTAATTGTCTGCGAACTGGATGAACCATGCAAATTATGATGCATACTCCCACTGACGGTATTGGACTTTCTGTGGTGGTAAATTTGACAGCTTCAGACACTGAGAGCTGTGATTCTTTTGAACAGAGCCTTTTAAACCAGTCATTGGACTGAAGGGAGCTGAGTTTCTATCGAAGCTTGGGCATTACATTGGATCCTGCAATGGGGGAGAAAGAATCAGATGAACAAATTCAAGGGGCGTTGACAAATGGGACAGTTGCATCCGAGAATTCTTTGGAAGCAGTTATAGACAGAAATGATGAACAAAATAATGGTGTCAAAGAAATGGAAGGGGATAAAGATCGTGGTGAGAAAGTTGAGACTGAGAGAATGGATGATGACATCAAACCAAAGGAAGATGAGATCAAACAAGTGAAAGAAAAGCAAGAAGGTGATGAAGAGAAGGAAGCTAAAGGTGCTGCAGTGGAAGAACATATTTGGAAAGAAGGAGATAAGGGGGCTGAAAATCAGGAGGAAAACAAAAAAGAATTGGAAGATAAGGATGATAAGTTGTCCAAAGAAGAAGAAGAAGAGGATGAAGATGAAAATGATAAGGAGAAAGTGTCAAGGAAACATGGGAAACGGAAGAGTGTTGGGGGAAAAGTTGACAGGAAGAAAAAAGCAGCGGGAGAGAAGAAGGAACCGGAGCTGAAGACCCCTTTTTCTCACAGGCCACAACGCGAGCGGAAATCTGTTGAAAGGCTTGTGGCTTCCATAGAGAAAGATGCTGCAAAAGAATTCCACATTCAGAAGGTGTTTTGTTTGTTTCCTTTGTAATATGGATTCACAGGGTCATTATTATTGTCAGCTTAATTGTGGTTTATCTATAAATTGCAGGGCCGAGGCACTCCTCTAAAGGATATACCTAATGGTATGCCATCTGTTCTTTCTCTTTCACAGGATCTTTTTGAAAAGGTTTTTGGGGCTTTATATTGGTATTTTAAAGGCTTTGGTCTCTTCTTTGAAGTTCCTTAACAGTACTAACTTATGTTGGTTCTCCATGTATGTAAATGCCTCATCTTTTCTGTATTGTCTTTTATAAGCCCCAAAGACCCTTTAACACATGTCGGTTCACCATGTATGCAAATGCCTCATCTTTTATGTTTTAGTTTCTATGAGTTCCTTTACCTATTAGTGTATGTTAATTCCCCAACCATGCAAATGCCTAATTCCTTTGAGTCTGTTTGCTAACTCGTCCGATTTCTGGCTGTGAAAGAAGTGATATCTCTGGATGTTTTTACATTCTAGTGGCATTCAAGTTATCAAGAAGGAAGATGGATGATACCTTCAAACTGCTACACTCAATTCTGTTTGGAAGGAGAGGAAAGGTAATCCTTGTTTTGACCATTTCTTGGCAGTATTAACAAAATTTTAAACAAACCATGAGTTTTGCAACATTGTGGTCATTAGATACTTTCAATTGAATTGCTAAGGTCGAGATACTTTTTCTTGCTTTCATACAACTTCATTTCTTTTCTTGTTGCAGGCTGTTCAGATCAAGAGCAATATATCCCGTTTCTCTGGTTTTGTGTGGCATGAAAATGAGGTAAAGGAGTCACAGCATTGAGAAATGTTTTTGCAACATATAAGCAGTTATTTGGATGGGGAATGCTGTCACTATCATTGATTGCTTTGAAGAAGAATTGATCTCTACTATCTTTGATCATTGACTGCAGGAAAAGCAAAAGATCAAAGTGAAAGAAAAATTTGATAAGTGTAACAAAGAGAAGTTACTGGAGTTCTGTGATATTCTTGACATATCAATTGCCAAGGCTACTACCAAGAAGGTAGGCTGGTTTGTTTTCATTATACATGAAGTTGCAGCTTTATGATGGCCTAGCGGTTAAGTTGCCAGCAGTGTGTTTTTCCAATTATACATTTTCTGACATTTGTACATTTTCCCAGCTAATTAGCTATTGAAGAGTTTATTAGAAGTTCCAATTCGCGGGTTTGTTTGACATTTCAACAACTGCTTTTGATAATTGGCATTTTAAACTAAAATTTTGCTATCTCTACTTTGGATAATTGGGATGTATTCTTTAACATACAATGTGCTTGCAGGAAGACATTGTTACTAAGTTGATTGACTTTTTGGTTGCCCCTCATGCCACTACTACAGTGTTACTTGCAGAGAAAGAAAAGGTTTGTTGGCCCCAATAAACTGATAGATCCATTTTTGGGGAGTATTTCTTTTTCCAGGAAGACATGCAATTGAGTTTGGAGTATTTTATTGAATTGCCAGGGAAGCAAAAGCAATAAGCGTAAGAGGGTGTCCAAAAGTTCAAAACGTTCAGCAAAGGTACATTTTTATTTATTAGCATGACAGCAATGATACAAATATCCAATTACATGGATACTGGCTGTACTTCTAGTAGCATGGTTGAAGTTACATGGTAACCTTATGACTGTCAAAATCACTGAGCACTAACAGTAAGCTAGTTGCCACTATTCATAGTCACATTCCCTTTTTCCTGCTTGTCCTGACTTTCTCTTCCGATTTTTCTTGTTACTCTTTAATGTTGCAAGATGGAGAGGCATGAGAAATGGCTAATTTTCAGCTTGCTCACATCTGTTTCTGTTAATTTTTCTTACTTCCTGTTCTTGTAATTTTCACCTTGTTCTCCTCTGCTTCTGTTAATTTTTCTTTCTTCCTGTTCCTGTAATCATGTTCTGGTTTGACATGATTTTGGCATATTTTTAGAGTGGAAGGAAGGCTGAAGATGCTTCAAGAACAAACAAAAAGAGTCCACCTGAGACAGAGGATGAATCAGATGAAGAGAAAGAAGAAGAGGAAGAAGAAGATGAAAATGTAGAAGATGAAAACGAAAATGGAATTTCGGAGAAGCCTGATACTGAGGTACCTGAGCATTCTGAAAGTGAGGAGAAAAATGAATCTGAAGAAGAGTCCGAAGAGGAAACAAGAAAAGGCAAAATAAGTTCAACAGTAGCACCTAGAAAGGAATCTGCTGGAAAAGCAAAAACAAAGAAGATTACTTTTGTCAATAAAGCCAGTCCACCACCGAAAAGAACACCTAAAAAATCTTTATCAAAGCGCATTGAAGCTGATGATGATAGTGATGCAAGGCCAAAGGTTTCATCACACAAGAAGAAGGATGAAAAAACAGCTAAGAAGTCTTCAACTCCAACTAAAGCTAGTTCGAAAGAAAGAGCTGGTAATTCTTTATTTCATAAGTCTATTGTTTTCACAGTTGTGGATGCTCGGTTGTTAATACAATGGTCCTAACATCTGAAATTGTTCTGACCCTTTGTTTCTAGAATTTATTTGATGTCTCATAAGTACCTTGCTGATCACAATACCAGTGATGGCTGAACTGTCATATTATACTAGAGGAAGTCTTCCAAATGTTAATACTTCTGACTTATTCTGGACACTTTTTGTGTGTCAAGGCAAAAAGGTTGTGAAAGGTAAGGGAAGTGCTAAAGGGGAGAAATTGGGACCAAGTGATGATGAACTTAGAGATGCCATATGTGAAATATTCAAAGAGGTGGATTTCAATACGGTAAGATCTTTTGTTAGTAATACTCAAACAGTTGCACTAGCCTTTTAGCTAATCTTTTCACCTATACTTTGCTGTTCTGGTTTTCAATTATCAGTGCTTCAGAGTACTTGATGCTTAACTGGAAGTTTACTTTGTTATATGCAGGCTACATTTACTGATATTCTGAAGCTACTTGGTAAGCATTCATCACTTTTGTTGCTTCAAGTATAGTTTCTTGTCTCTTTACTGTTTTATCTTTTATAAAAATATTGTGAAAATGTTCTACAACTTCACAGAAGTTACTTTTTGTTTTTTTGCTGGCTTTCCTGCCTGCTTTTTTGTTTTTGAGGATACAGTTTTTGTTTGCTGCACCGCGGCATAGTTCTCGATTTGCAGTTTATCTTCCATTGGTTACATATTGTGAAGGCATGAAGTTGAATGACTTGAGATGGATTCTTTCTATCTTGACTTGAACCACTAGATTTGCAATATCTTCCATGGGTTAATATATATGGTGAAGGCCTTAAGTTGAATAACTTGAGATAGTTATCTTTCTATCTTGACTTGAACCCTATAATTTTGAAAGTTTGGACACCTTAAATTTAGCAGTTATTCATCTGGGGGTAAAACTCGACTTAATTGATCTTGTTATTGGTTATTTAAAAGAAAGTATGGCTACTTTTCAGCTCGGCATTTTGACATGGATCTCACCCCAAGAAAGTCGGCAATAAAGGTTATGATCCAAGAAGAGCTTACCAAACTAGCTGATGAGGCTGAGGATGATGATGATAATGATGATGACGACGATGGAGGAGATGGTGAGAAAGACAAGATTCAGTCCGCCGGTCAAGAAGTTGAAGCTTGAAACACCATGTAACTTTACTGCTCGAAAATAGTGTAACTGTTGTAGTTATCATCAATAACCTTGTCAGTCACAGTTATGTGTACATGTACTGTTTATTGTATCTGTAAAGCCGGCTGTAACTTATGTTTAGTGTTTAATTGCTGGCTGGTAAACTAGCATTCGTTAGTAACTAGACGCAGTAAAACTTGCTAAACTATGCTGCAACTACAAGATTAAACTTAGTTGGGTACACGTGAGCGGAAGTTGTAGGAACTCTTTTTTTCTCCTTGCTAAAGTTTAACTAATCTTAACAGTGCGTCATTATCTTATCGTATCCTTTTCTTTGTTTATTGATGTTTCTGTGATGCAAAGTTGATGAGCTAGTTTGATGTTAATTGGCAACTTCTGTCGGCTGGCGTGTCTTTCAATGTATAGGTGACATTATTAAACCAACAAATGCAGGCAATGTAAACGGCCGTGAGTAGAAGTATGAAGTTAAAGGATAACTGTCACTCTGGCAGGGTCTTTAATATCCCAGTTGAAAGACCATCTGAACATGTTAATCTGTGCCTTCCAAGTTCTAAAATGGATGGTTTAAACATGGGGAGGGCACGAGCTAGTTGTTTGAAAAAATGATACAAGAAGAGCAATGGGAGTGATTCCTTACCTTGTAATCATTAATAATGTGATACAATAAGTCTCCAATCAATGGTAGGAAAATGTAATATATTTCTTAAGGGTTCATGTCCAGTACACGAATCACATGATATATCTTAAAAGAGACTGCAATAGCACTGAAGTGTGCGTGCAGCCACTATATATAGTAATTTTCTTTTTATATTGTTCTTGTGGTTATTGAAAAATGTAGATTACTCAAATCACACTAATTTGGAAAAGATGACGAAAAACTCAATTTGGCGGTGAGTGCATTTGGACCTTGGTTGTATTTGTATTAGATACTAGTATCAAAATTGATCTTAATATCTTTGTATCTTATGTTATTTAAATGAGCATGTGCTCCTTTATGATGATAGAACGAGAATATGCAATTTAACAAGCAATTGTCTTTTCATTTATGAATATAGTTTATCTTTTTCATACCATCTACAAAGAAGCTTTATGTAGAGTTTGTTGTCATCTTATCAAGTATACATATATAATCAAAAGGTCAAAATCTTGAAACTAAGAGACAAATGCTCCACTTACACACTCACACGCCAACGAGTGGAGCACTTAAGGTCTCTTTAGCCACCATAAAGGTGGTGAGCAAATTGATGCTATCTTGCTAACTGGATTGCATATCTGTTTAGTCGATAATGATGCTTAGTGCAAGGCTTTTGGATTTAATAATCGTCTAGCAATTAAACAAACTCTTGATTTGCCTAATGAATCCAAAATTAAACTAAAGCTTTCATATGATAACTTGTCTTGATCTCGAGGATGGCTGACCCAAGAAAGACTTGGCTAAGGGCCTAAGACTTAACTATCATTTATTTAATGTCACACTGTACTTTTAATAGATTTTAGAAGTTATATATAGCTATCGTGGATTGCCTATATCACAAGTCACAACCCTCTACTTGCATGCATTTGAAGGCCTAGTATCATGCTTCAGTTTTAGTCTGAATTTAAGGCACCTATCTAAGGACTAAAACATCACTATTAATAAAAAAACCCATTTGTGTTTGGGGCTGATTTGTGATTATAAAGGATTATAACATTACCATGAAAGGTGTAGCTCAATTTACTAGTTCTAAAGCATTAAAAAGTCGTTATACTCAGTGAGGATATTGTGATCTATTTTGATCAGGGAAACTCTAGTGTTGTATATATTCTTAATTTTATAAATATTTCATTTAATTTTCTAACTGTAATTTAAGACACTTGGTGAGTTGAAAATCCAGGTTGGATACTTACCACGTTGAATACAAAATGAATGGTGAAGATGTTGAACCATAGCAATCGTGTGGCTCCAAAGCTATCCGTAACAACATCTAGACTTATCGATAAAGAACGGTCCAGAATCACCCACATGTAAGCAATGATGGTCGTTATTAACACTATAGATCCACCCAAATGCACCATCAGATCGGGTGTTTTGCTTCCTCCCTTTCTTTCTTCATATCTCTACCAATCCAATCGCCCCCTAAGTTCAAGCCCTTGAACCTGGTTTCTAGAGCTGGAAAGGGTTTTTTCTGCTAATTTCAAGGATGTGAAATTGAGGTTGGTTTTGTGGAAAATGTTCATTTCTTTGCCTCAAGGATATCTTGATGATTCATACACTTTCTACATGAGCTCTGCATGGCATTAATCGACTTTGTGCGCTCTTGCAACTTGGACTTTAGAGTTTGAATCCTTTTTATAGAGCAACTTCATCGTCTGCTCAAAAGAACTGGTCACAGGTTCTTTCTTGTACATAAGTTTGATACGGTGTCTGATTAATTGAGAAGCCCCCACCCCCCAGTTACCCAGTGCTCCATGTTGCAATTCTGTCTGAATCTTCGCTTCTTATTAGGAACTGACGAACGTGATCAAGCAATCAACTTTGCCCTCATTATTACCCTTGCTCCAAATTTAGTTAATGTTCATTGCCATGTCGTCAACCTAAAACACCCAGAAGTCTTGTCCCTACTCTCTCGCAACATTCCTTTATTCTGTCCTAAACCATATTTCACCCGAGAAGTCTCTGTCTTTGATAAATTGTTGACAACTTGTGAAGCATAGGACGAAATCTTTATAGCTTTTCTAATTCCATTTTTCCATTGCAGTCAAGAAGCCAAAGGTACATTAACCAGCTTTAAAAGTGTCTGAACTTGGAAGAATCGGTATCATATTGACAATAATCATCCAGAAGCCTTTTCAGTTTTCGACAGTGTGTCAATGTCAAACTCAGACGACAACGACCCCGGGGCAACTCATGTGAACAGTACCGCAACCAACGACCTATCATCTTCGAGGGAGCAAGACCGTTTACTGCCAATAGCCAACGTTAGCAGAATCATGAAAAAGGCAGTCCCAGCAAATGCAAAGATCTCCAAAGATGCCAAGGAGACAGTCCAGGAATGTGTGTCGGAGTTCATCAGCTTCATCACGGGAGAGGCTTCCGATAAGTGTCAGAGAGAGAAAAGGAAGACAATCAACGGTGACGATCTCCTGTGGGCCATGACCACCCTTGGATTCGAGGACTATGTGGAGCCTTTGAAGGTTTACTTGCAGAGGTTCAGAGAAATGGAGGGTGAAAAGATTGTTGGAGCGCGTGAGAAGGAAGTGCCAAGTCATGCAGTTGGGTTTGTTGTTGATGGACGCGTGCAAGGATCTAGTGGTGGTTTTTACGATCAGATGGCTGATGTTGGGTTGGAGTATGTTGGGCCCGGGGGTAGCTTCGGTAGGCCCAGATAGTTGTTGATGATGATCATGCAATTTAATATGATATCTTACTATAGTTCTTTACAGCTGTTAAAGTGAGACATTGAAGACACATTTTCACCGATTACACGTGTAGGGCCACGATGGAACCTTTATATTGATATAGGGCCAACCTTATAATTGTTGTAAATGTCGAAGTTGGCATAAATTATAAATTGATGTAATGTTTTAAAACGTTCATGTTTATGTTGGTATAATGTATTTATCTTGTTTCTAAATTTTAGCTTGAGTGAAAGGAATGTTCCTTTAACCTTTCCAAGTAAACGAAATCAAATTGCATTCAAATGACAATCTTTTTCCTGAAAGAGTGGCTACGTGATATGAGGTGGAATTCTAAGATACATTTCCTGCAATAAGGTTAGGGTTTGAATTTCATGGTTTAAAATTTTCTTTTTACTTAGCAAAGGGTTTATTTGATGCGCAGGTTTATAAATTGTACACTTAAAATATCAAGTTATAATATGTGTAATCCAAAAAAAAATTATACACCTAAGAAAGTAGCAACGAATCATATTTTAATATATATTTTTTGCATAAAATTTACTATCAATAATTATTAAATTTTCAATTAAATTTGTCTAATTTTATAATTAGTTAAAAATATTCTCTCTTAATATTTTTATTGATAATAATATAAAATTTAGCATAAATTGAATTTAATGACATATTCTACTTTAAAATCTAATTTAATAACAACAACAACACTCAATAGAAATTCCGCTGAGACGCAGATTCTGGGGAGATCTAGTAGTATGCAGCTTTACCCTAATTAGTAGAGAGATAATTTAAATTATGGTTAAAATCACAAATCTAATTTTAATAAAAAACATTAAATCTACTTATAATCAAGCTATAAAGACCATTATAAGAAAATTAATCCTGTTAACTTTGTTGGAAAATAATAATTCACGTAGGATTTGATATAAGTAACTCCTAATCAATCTATGACATTTTTTTTATTTATATAAGTAACTCTTTATAAGGTGTTTTAACTTAGTGATAATTAAAATTTAACCGAAAAAATGTATTCTATTTAATGATTAGAAAATGTATTTATTTGAAGTTTAAAAATATCAAATCCATCCCTTAAGTATCATAATTTGTATTTGTTTAGTGCAGTTTCTACTGCTTACATTTTCTTATCTGTTTATTTGAGTGATAAATTGAAGGATCAAATAATTTTTAAGATCTAAGTATAAGGAGCTATATTTAATACTTATTAATTAGAGAGGGCAAAATTGTGATATTTAAAAGCGAGGTCAGTACAAAGTAGAGAGCCTCTTCTTGGCTTAAAATCTTCTTGTTGTTGTTCTTTTTTAACATTATATATGTCACAAGCATTCAACTATAAGATCACAACTATAATGAAGAGGGACATACAAAATCCAACCAAACAACTCCACAAGCATGACCTACGTATATCGTACTAACCTCATATTCATAAGCAAAATTTTAAGATCTTAAATTGATAAAGCAAGCTACCCTGAATGGAGCGATAAGGAAGAACGGACCGAAAAGGATGGTACTCAAATGGATAACGTCAAAGAGTTAGAGTATGTTGGTCATGATAAGCTACGTTCAACACGTTCTCGGATGGATGGGAATCACTCTCACAAAGAAGCATATGTCCCAACTCTAGGCCCATGTGGAGTTATCATATCCAATACACTTGAAACTCTTCTCATCCACAAAGAAGGTTTTGGCCAAGATAAGGGTTTCTGTCCCTTTTAGCTGGCTTCTAACTATTATAAGAGTAGTCGTGCGTGTTGTTTCTTGTTAAGTCGAAATAATATCAATAAAGTCTTCTTTGCTTTGTGCTCAATCAATTCTTATTTTCTTTATGGTATTAGAGCCTTGTTAACGGGAGATACAATCTCTTTCTCTCATTAATCAAATATGTCTTCCTTTGGCTTCAACCAAAACAATACCACATCAATCAATATCGCAAATTTCATCAAAGTAGAGCTCTCACACAACACACATGACATCTGAAGAGCCTAAGTTAAGAACATGGCTTCTCTTACAAGGTTTGGGGCCACCTCACAGGAGAGATCACGCCGCTGGCACAATTTAAATCGGTGAAAAACAAAGCCACTGTTGATGTCGAAAAGGAGTCTTCAGCCACCAGCGGCGTCACACATGCCGATGACGCTTATGAGGAATTGTCGGAATTCACTAATTGGCAGCAAATGGACATAACCCTCCTCGACCTCCTCATTGTGACTCTAGCTACAGAGGCACTTAGACTTGAGATTAGGCATGAAACTTTGTGTGAATTATGGCTAGCTTTTGAACAAGAGTTCACCAGCCATTCTCAGGAATGAGAATTCGGATTCCAACAACAACTCAATTACCTACGAAAGGGGTCAAGCGCATCTATCTCAGAACACCTCAGGAATTTCAAAAAAGTTTGTGATGAACTTACCACCATTGGCTAAACTCTTCCCGACAAGAATAAGGTTCACTCTTTACTTATGAGTCTATGCCCTAATTACAAAGATTTTACCACCATGGCTCTTAAACCACCGCTACCAACATGTTTTGAATGCATAAGCCAATTGAATGCATATGAGACTAGGAATACTATTCTTGAGAATTTTGTCAATACTAGTTATGTATTCGTTGCGCAACGAAACAATCGTTGCGATGACTTCGGACATCATAGTCAGTTCACTTCTAAGGGGAGAGGATTTGGGCCTGCTTCTAATAACTCTATGATTGCAAATAATACTTCTCAGAATGAGTTTATAGGTTATAATCGGGATTATTAGCGCCAAGTTGGTGGGAGCAATAATCAGGTGCAGGCTTTTGATGATCGTCGTTATTTTGTGAACGATCGATGTGACTTTGTGAATGATTAGCGTAATTCGTCTGCTGATCGCCACGAGCCTCGCCTACTACCTCCTGGTATGAAAAGAATGACACCTTCTGAACGTTAGCTCTATAAATGCGAGATTTGTCAATGGTGCAATAAGCAGGGTCACATTTTGACAATTTGTTGGTGGCTCAAGAGACAGACTGCAAATCATGATCAACTTCCACAAGCTTTTGCAACTATGACACTCAACAATACCATCCTAGACGTTGATTAGGTAGTTGACACTAGTGCATCTAGCCACATGGCTAAAAACTCAGGTACTTTCGAAAACTCGAAGCTTATCTTGGCCATGACTTTGTTTTGATTCGTAATGGTTCAAAGTTAAAAATTACGAGTGCTGGAAATCTCCCAGTTTCAGATTGTAAGAATATTTTGCTTCTCAAAGATGTTCTTCTTGTACCTGAATTAACACATAATCTACTATCTATTAGTCAGCTTACAAACCAACATAATGTTAATTTTGAATTTACTGATCAGTTATTCTGTGTGAAGGAACGAACAACAGGTAAGGTGCTATTGGTTGGAAAGTGTAAGGGTGATATGTATGTGTTGCCTAAGTCAGAAAGTGCACTTCTTGCATCTAGTCGACAGTTCATCTTGATCTTTGGCATCAAAAACTTTGGGCATCCTCGAGATGCATCTTCAAGGCGTCTTGTATCTGCTAGTTTAATATCTTTTATTAATAAATCCATTTTAACTTCTTTTTGTGAAAGTTGCGGCCTTGGCAAACTCTCAAAATTGCCCTTCAGTTTATCAAATTCCCATGCTAGTGAACTCTTTGAAATAATTCATTGTGACTTATGGGGACCTGCTTCTGTTAATTCCTTGGGAAATTTTTCATTATTATGCCTTATTTATTGATGATTACTCTCGTTACATGTGGCTTATACCTTTAAAAATGAAAAACTCTTTCACTAATATTTTCTTGGATTTCGAACAATATGTTCTTTGTCAATTTGATCATCGCATTAAAAATTTTCACTAAGATAATGGTGGCGAATTTGTCAATAACAAGCTGTCTAATCACTTTCGACAATAGGGAATTCAACACCAACTTTCATGTCCTTATACCCCTGAACAAATGGGTCGAGTGGAGCATCGCCATCGCATTATTAAAGAACTCGACATGACGATGCTTTTATACAGTCGTGTTCCTCACTTTCTTTGGTATGAACCTTTCATCACCGCAACTTACTTGATTAATCGTCTACCCTGTTTCGCTATTTCTTTTGATACACTGTACTTTAAATTGTTCTCTACTCATTCGAATTACAGTTTGCTTCGAATGTTTGGCTGCAGGTGTTATCCATACACTTAGGATACAAAACGAAACAAATTCGATCCGAAATATGCACCCTGCATGTTTTTGGATTATAGTGATAAGCATAAAGACTATAAGTGTTTTCATCCTTCATCTCGGACAATAGTGATCACTCGACATATTAAATTTGATGAATTGTTTTTTTTCGTACAAAAAGGATCAATCACCAACGGTTGATCACTTGCTGCATGAGCAATTCTTGGTCAGCTCCGATTTCCTCGATGAGGATGCCAACTCTCCTACTCAAGTTCATGACCTACCTCCTACTGTTGTCCTCCCTTCTAATCGAGACTTGGAATCTTTGTCTCCCAACTTGTCACTGACTACGATTGACTCCACATCAATTAACTCACCACTGCAACCTCCTTTGGATAGCGATTCTAATGCCATCTCACTTACCCGCACCATCCATCTCCTCGCTACTTCTCTTCAAGGAGATCTTCTTCCCTCCAGTCATGTTGGTTTGGTTTCCTCAAGCCCAAATAAAAGCTCTCCTGCTGCTGTTCACACACCTATCACAGGTAACGATTCATATAATTCTCCTTCGTTACACTCAAAATCTTGTTTGAATGCAGGTTTACCTAATAATGCTCCCCTGAAAGTTATAACGGCATATCAATCCCTTGATCTCCAACCTGCACATCCCATAACTACTCATCACGTGCTGGAATCTTCAAACCCAATCCCAAATATGCTCTGCTTGTCACCTACGATTCTATTCCTGATACATCTCGATCCATTAAATCTGCTTTGTCACATGACAGTTGGAAACAAGCTATGGTGGAAGAGATCACTGCTCTTCATGACAATGAAACTTAGGACTTGGTACCTCGCAATTCCAACATGCACATTATTAGGTCCAAATGGGTTTTTAAAGTCAAACTTAAGGCTAATAGTA